>MCJB01001842.1:1272-13901 GCA_002018475.1 Nicotiana obtusifolia
TGATACTTCTTAGTTGCTACTATGGTATACTCATGCTATATTTTCGCACATCTTTTTGTTTCATTTTCATCTTTTGAGCAAGATACCTCGATTTTGGGTGGTTTTTAAGGAGATTTTCAAGGAGTTGATTGGGCTATGTTATTCTATCTCGGGTTTGATCATTTTACACGACCCCATCATTGTTTTTACCATTTAATTATTGTTTTGGGTTAGAAAACTTGAGGAGAATTGTGAAAACTTCATAGACTATATTTTGAGGATTTTAAAGACTATTTGAGAACGAAATTGAGTAATTTTGGTATGGTTGGACTCGTTATCTAATGGGTGTTCGGATTTTGTAATTTTGGTCAGGTTTTGAGATGCGAGCTCATGCTTGAATTTTTGAGTTGACTTTTTTTATTTTCATTAAATATTGCAACTTTATTATTCGGAATAGTTTCCTATGGTTTTTTTTATGGTATAACGTTGTTTTTGCTAGATACTAGCCGCTCAGAGTTGGATAATCACGGAAAAGACTTACTAGCGGATTGAGTTAGCGTCTTTTGAGGTAACTGTCATTCCTAACTTTATGTGGGGGAATTACCCCTTAGGATTGGTGTTGTTTTGTGTTAATTGTGGTGCGTGAAGGCCATGTATGCAATTGAATTGTCATAACAAGTTATCCTCGTCTTCGTTAATCTATCATAAAATGATTTACTTGACATCGTAGATACTTGTATTATTTCTTACTTGTTATTTGCCCCTACATGCTTAGTGGAAGTTATTGTTCTCTCGTTGCCTTGTTAAATATTTAGTTGTTGAGTTACCTTACTTGAAGTTGCTATTTCTCGGAATATCTTATTATTAAATTTTGGTGTTGAAGTTGTAAAGCCATGATTCACATTGAGGCAAAGTTGTAATTCTTGTAATACCATACTTGTTGAGATATTCACTTTCGATTGCGATTGTTGAGAATCTCGTACACATTGTGGTTGAGCCATGGGCTAGTTATTGTGAAAACATTGTTATTGTTTACTTCTTTGGCAAGTTGTGTTTCTTGGCACTTGAGGTGCGATTTGCGTTAAGTTGTTATATTGATGCGCATGCGGTGGTATTAGGACAGGGGTTGATACACATGCGATGAGATAAGGTGGGCTTGATACACGTGTTGCTAGTAGGGGAGCTACCTGAAGCTACGCGGTGTGATAAGGTAGGCTGAAATACGTCTAGCTATTTCAGGAAAATGATTTTCAAAACTAAATGCAAGGCTCCTTGGGATGTATGACGATGATTTCTGAAACGAGAGTACGAGGCGGTACCTCAGTTGTGCTACTTATTGCTCTCTTTCATTTACATCAATTGTATTTTTCTGCATCGTTTCCTTGGCCTTCTTATTATGTGTTTCTTCTATGATATCTTACTTGCCTTAATTTTAGTTTATCTATTCTTGTTATATTTCTTCATCGTATCATTTTAATTCTTTCAATCATTATATTGTACTATACCTACTCAGTTTCTTTATTTATTCCAGTAGGTGTCTTGATCTGACCTCGTCACTAATCTACCGAGGTTATGGTTGATACTTACTGGTTACTACTATGGTATACTCATGCTATATTTTCGCATATCTTTTTGTTTTATTTTCATCTTTTGAGCTAGATACCTCGATTTTGGGTGGTTTTTATGGAGATTTTCAAGGAGTTGATTGGGCTATGTTATTCTATCTCGAGTTTGATCATATTACACGACCCCATCATTGTTTTTACCATTTAATTAGTGTTTTGTGTTAGAAAAGTTGAGGAGAATTGTGAAAACTTCATAGTCTTTATTTTGAGGATTTGAAAGACTATTTGAGAACGAAATTGAGTAATTTTGGTATGGTTGGACTCGTTATCTAATGGGTGTTCGGATTTTGTAATTTTGGTCGGGTTTTGAGATGCGAGCTCATGCTTAAATTTTTGAGTTAACTTTTTTTATTTTCATTAAATATTACAACTTTATTATTCGAAATAGTTTCCTATGGTTTTTTTTTATGGTATAACGTTATTTTTGCTAGATTCTAGCCGCTCAGAGTTGGATAATCTCGGAAAAGGCTTACTAGCGGATTGAGTTAGCGTCTTTTGAGCTAACTGTCTTTCCTAACTTTATGTGGGGGAATTACCCCTTAGGATTGGTGTTGTTTTTTGTTAATTGTGGTGCATGAAGGCCATGTATGCAATTGAATTATCATAACAAGTTATCCTCGTCTTCGTTAATCTATCATAACATGATTTACTTGACATCGTAGATACTTGTATTATTTCTTACTTGTTATTTGCCCCTACATGCTTAGTGGAAGTTATTGTTCTCTCGTCGTCTTGTTAAATATTTAGTTGTTGTGTTACCTTACTTGAAGTTGCTATTTCTCGGAATATCTTATTATTAAATTTTGGTGTTGAAGTTGTAAAGCCATGATTCACATTGAGGCAAAGTTGTAATTCTTGTAATACCATACTTGTTGAGATATTCACTTTCGATTGCGATTGTTGAGAATCTCGTACACATTGTGGTTGAGCCATGGGCTAGTTATTGTGAAAACATTGTTATTGTTTACTTCTTTGGCAAGTTGTGTTTCTTGGAACTTGAGGTGCGATTTGCGTTAAGTTGTTATATTGATGCGCATGCGGTGGTATTAGGACAAGGGTTGATACACATGCGATGAGATAAGATGGGCTTGATACACGTGTTGCTAGTAGGGGAGCTACCTGAAGCTACGCGGTGTGATAAGGTGGGGTGAAATACTTCTAGCTATTTCAGGAAAATGATTTTCAAAACTAAATGCAAGGCTCCTGGTTATGTATAACGATGATTTGTGAAACGAAAGTACGAGGCAGTACCTCAGTTGTGCTACTTGTTGCTCTCTTTCATTTACATCAATTGTATTTTTCTGCATCGTTTCCTTGGCATTCTTATTATGTGTTTCTTCTATGATATCTTACTTGCCTTAATATTAGTGTATCTACTCTTGTTATATTTCAATATCGTATCATTTTCATTCTTTCCATCATTATACTGTACTATAGCTACTCAGTTTCTTTATTTATTCCAGTAGGTGTCTTGATCTGACCTCGTCACTAATCTACCGAGGTTAGGGTTGATACTTCTTAGTTGCTACTATGGTATACTCATGCTATATTTTCGCACATCTTTTTGTTTCATTTTCATCTTTTGAGCAAGATACCTCGATTTTGGGTGGTTTTTAAGGAGATTTTCAAGGAGTTGATTGGGCTATGTTATTCTATCTTGGGTTTGATCATTTTACACAACCACATCATTGTTTTTACCATTTAATTATTGTTTTGGGTTAGAAAACTTGAGGAGAATTGGGAAAACTTCATAGACTATATTTTGAGGATTTGAAAGACTATTTGAGAACGAAATTGAGTAATTTTAGCATGGTTGGACTCGTTATCTAATGGGTGGTCGGATTTTGTAATTTTGGTCGGGTTTTGAGATGCGAGCTCATGCTTGAATTTTTGAGTTGACTTTTTTTATTTTCATTAAATATTGCAACTTTATTATTCGGAATAGTTTCCTATTAGGTATTGCAACTTTATTATTCGGAATAGTTTCCTATTAAATATTGCCTTGTTAAATATTTAGTTGTTGAGTTACCTTACTTGAAGTTGCTATTTCTCGGAATATCTTATTATGAAGTTTTGGTGTTGAAGTTGTAAAGCCATGATTCACATTGAGGCAAAGTTGTAATTCCTGTAATACCATACTTGTTGAGATATTCACTTTCGATTGCGCTTGTTGAGAATCTCGTACACATTGTGGTTGCGCCATGGGCTAGTTATTGTGAAAACATTGTTATTGTTTACTTCTTTGGCAAGTTGTGTTTCTTGGCACTTGAGGTGCGATTTGCGTTAAGTTGTTATATTGATACGCATGCGGTGGTATTAGGACAAGGGTTGATACACATGCGATGAGATAAGGTGGGCTTGATACACGTGTTGCTAGTAGGGGAGCTACCTGAAGCTACGCGGTGTGATAAGGTGGGCTGAAATACTTCTAGCTATTTCAGGAAAATGATTTTCAAAACTAAATGCAAGGCTCCTGGGGATGTATAACGAAAACATTGTTATTTTTATTTTTATTAAATATTGCAACTTATTATTCGGAATAGTTTCCTATTAAATATTGCCTTGTTAAATATTTAGTTGTTGAGTTACCTTACTTGAAGTTGCAATTTCTCGGAATATCTTATTATGAAGTTTTGGTGTTGAAGTTTAAAGCCATGATTCACATTGAGGCAAAGTTGTAATTCCTGTAATACCATACTTGTTGAGATATTCACTTTCGATTGCGCTGGTTGAGAGTATCGTACACATTGTGGTTGAGCCATGGGCTAGTTATTGTGAAAATATTGTTATTGTTTACTTCTTTGGCAAGTTGTGTTTCTTGGCACTTGAGGTGCGATTTGCGTTAAGTTGTTATATTGATACCAGTAGGTGTTTTGATCTGACCTCGTCACTAATCTACCGAGGTTAGGGTTGATACTTCTTAGTTGCTACTATGGTATATTTAGTTGCCTTGTTAAATATTTAGTTGTTGAGTTAGATACCGAGGTTAGGGTTGATACTTCTTAGGCTTTACAATTTTTGTTTTATTTTCATCTTTTGAGATAGATACCTCGATTTTGGGTGTTTTTTATGGACATTTTCAAGGGGTTGATTGGGCTATGTTATTCTATCTCGAGTTTGATCATTTTACACGACCCCATCATTGTTTTTACCATTTAATTATTGTTTTGGGTTAGAAAAGTTGAGGAGAATTGTGAAAACTTCATAGACTATATTTTGAGGATTTGCAAGACTATTTGAGAACGAAATTGAGTAATTTTAGTATGGTTGGACTCGTTATCTAATGGGTGTTCGGATTTTGTAATTTTTGTCGGGTTTTGAGATGCGAGCTCATGCTTGAATTTTTGAGTTGACTTAATCGATTTTCATTAAATATTGTAACTTTATTATTCGGAATAGTTTCCTATGGTTTTTATTTATGGTATAACGTTATTTTTGCTAGATTCTTGCCGCTCAGAGTTGGATAATCGCGGAAAAGGCTTACTAGCGGATTGATTTAGCGTCTTTTGAGGTAACTGTCTTTCCTAACTTTATGTGGGGGAATTACCCCTTAGGATTGGTGTTGTTTTGTGTTAATTGTGGTGCATGAAGGCCATGTATGCAATTGAATTGTCATTACAAGTTATCTTCATCTTCGTTAATCTATCATAACATGATTTACTTGACATCGTAGATACTTGTATTATTTCTTACTTGTTATTTGCCCCTACATGCTTAGTGGAAGTTATTGTTCTCTCATTTCCTTGTTAAATATTTAGTTGTTGAGTTACCTTACTTAGTTGTTATTTCTTGGAATATCTTATTATTAAGTTTTGGTGTTGAAGTTGTAAAGGCCATGATTCACATTGAGGCAAAGTTGCAATTCTTGTAATACCATTCTTGTTGAGATATTCACTTTCGATTGCGATTGTTGAGAATCTCGTACACATTGTGGTTGAGCCATAGGCTAGTTATTGTGAAAACATTGTTATTGTTTACTTCTTTAGCAAGTTGTGTTTCTTGGCACTTGAGGTGCGATTTGTGTTACTTTGTTATATTGATACGCATGTAGTATTAGGACAGGGGTTGATACACATGCGATGAGATAAGGTGGGCTTGATACACGTGTTGCTAGTAGGGGAGCTACCTGAAGCTACGTGGTGTGATAAGGTGGGCTGAAATACGTCTAGCTATTTCAGGAAAATGATTTTGAAAACTAAATGCAAGGCTCCTTGGGATGTATAACGATGATTTGTGAAACGAGAGTACGAGGCGGTACCTCAGTTGTGCTACTTGTTGCTCTCTTTCATTTACATCAATTGTATTTTTCTGCATCGTTTCCTTGGCATTCTTATTATGTGTTTCTTCTATGATATCTTACTTGCCGTAATATTAGTGTATCTATTCTTGTTATATTTCTTCATCGTATCATTTTCATTCTTTCCATCATTATAATGTACTATAGCTACTCAGTTTCTTTATTTATTCCAGTAGGTGTCTTGATCTGACCTCGTCACTAATCTACCGAGGTTAGGGTTGATACTTCTTAGTTGCTACTATGGTATACTCATGCTATATTTTCGCACATCTTTTTGTTTCATTTTCATCTTTTGAGCAAGATACCTCGATTTTGGGTGGTTTTTATGGAGATTTTCAAGGAGTTGATTGGGCTATGTTATTCTATCTCGAGTTTGATCATATTACACGACCCCATCATTGTTTTTACCATTTAATTAGTGTTTTGGGTAAGAAAAGTTGAGGAGAATTGTGAAAACTTCATAGTCTTTATTTTGAGGATTTGAAAGACTATTTGAGAACGAAATTGAGTAATTTTAGTATGGTTGGACTCGTTATCTAATGGGTGTTCGGATTTTGTAATTTTTGTCGGGTTTTGAGATGCGAGCTCATGCTTGAATTTTTGAGTTGACTTAATTGATTTTCATTAAATATTGCAACTTTATTATTCGGAATAGTTTCCTATGGTTTTTATTTATGGTATAACGTTATTTTTGCTAGATTCTAGCCGCTCAAAGTTGGATAATCACGGAAAAGGCTTACTAGCGGATTGATTTAGCGTCTTTTGAGGTAACTGTCTTTCCTAACTTTATGTGGGGGAATTACCCCTTTGGATTGGTGTTGTTTTGTGTTAAATGTGGTGCATGAAGGCCATGTATGCAATTGAATTGTCATAACAAGTTATCTTCGTCTTCGTTAATCTATCATAACATGATTGACTTGACATCGTAGATACTTGTATTATTTCTTACTTGTTATTTGCCCCTACATGCTTAGTGGAAGTTATTGTTCTCTCACTGCCTTGTTAAATATTTAGTTGTTGAGCTACCTTACTTGAAATTGTTATTTCTTGGAATATCTTATTGTTAAGTTTTGGTGTTGAAGTTCTAAAGTCCATGATTCACATTGAGGCAAAGTTGTAATAATTGTAATACCATTCTTGTTGAGATATTCACTTTCGATTGCGATTGTTGAGAATCTCGTACACATTGTGGTTGAGCCATGGGCTAGTTATTGTGAAAACATTGTTATTGTTTACTTCTTTGGCAAGTTGTGTTTCTTGGCACTTGAGGTGCGATTTGTGTTACTTTGTTATATTGATACGCATGTAGTATTAGGACAGGGGTTGATACACATGCGATGAGATAAGGTGGGCTGAAATACGTCTAGCTATTTCAGGAAAATGATTTTCAAAACTAAATGCAAGGCTCCTTGGGATGTATGACGATGATTTCTGAAACGAGAGTACGAGGCGGTACCTCAGTTGTGATACTTGTTGCTCTCTTTCATTTACATCAATTGTATTTTTCTGCATCGTTTCCTTGGCATTCTTATTATGTGTTTCTTCTATGATATCTTACTTGCCTTAATTTTAGTTTATCTATTCTTGTTATATTTCTTCATCGTATCATTTTAATTCTTTCCATCATTATATTGTACTATACCTACTCAGTTTCTTTATTTATTCCAGTAGGTGTCTTGATCTGACCTCGTCACTAATCTACCGAGGTTAGGGTTGATACTTACTGGTTACTACTATGGTATACTCATACTATATTTTCGCATATCTTTTTGTTTTATTTTCATCTTTTGAGCCAGATACCTCGATTTTGGGTGGTGTTTATGGAGATTTTCAAGGAGTTGATTGGGCTATGTTATTCTATCTCGAGTTTGATCATATTACACGACCCCATCATTGTTTTTACCATTTAATTAGTGTTTTGGGTTAGAAAAGTTGAGGAGAATTGTGAAAACTTCATACTCTTTATTTTGAGGATTTGAAAGACTATTTGAGAACGAAATTGAGTAATTTTAGTATGGCTGGACTCGTTGTCTAATGGGTGTTCGGATTTTATAATTTTTGTCGGGTTCTGAGATGCGAGCTCATGCTTGAATTTTTGAGTTGAATTTTTGGATTTTCATTAAATATTGCAACTTTATTATTCGGAATAGTTTCCTATGGTTTTTATTTATGGTATAACGTTATTTTTGCTATATTCTAGCCGCTCAAAGTTGGATAATCACGAAAAAGGCTTACTAGCGGGTTGAGTTAGCGTCTTTTGAGGTAACTGTCTTTCCTAACTTTATGTGGGGGAATTACCCCTTAGGATTGGTGTTGTTTTGCGTTAATTTTGGTGCATGAAGGCCATGTTTGCAATTGAATTTTCATAACATGTTATCTTCATCTTCGTTAATCTATCATAACATGATTGACTTGACATCGTAGATACTTGTATTATTTCTTACTTGTTATTTGCCCCTACATGCTTAGTGGAAGTTATTGTTCTCTCATTGCCTTGTTAAATATTTAGTTGTTGAGTTACTTTATGTGACGACCCGATAAATCATCTCAGGGGTTACTGCTTCGTCTTCCCCAATTTCTGTATCATTATGCCTTGTTATCCGTGTTTTAGGTAATTAAATTAAGTTGCATTCAGAGTGAAATCGGTAATAAATGAGACCCTTAGTCTCTTTTAAGAAGGCTTAAAATGTGAAAGTCAATTGGATGTTGACTTATGAGTTAGAAGGCTCGGATGTGAATTCCGATGATTCGGTTAGTTTTGGGAGAGGATTTATGACTTAGTAGAGTGATCGAAATTAGTTTTGGAGGTTCCGTGTAGAATTAGGCTTGAATTGGTGAAGTTAGAATTTTGGCGATTTCCGGTTGATAGGCAAGATTTTGATCCGATGGTCGGAATGGAATTCCGAAAGTTGCTGTAGCTTCGATATGTGATTTATGACTTGTGTGCAAAATTTTAGGTCATTCAGACATGGTTTGGCTGGGTTTAGATCAAAATAGCGACTTAGAGGATTTTGAAAACCTTAGGCTTGAATCCAACGTGAATTGGTGTTGATAAGTTGTTTTGAACGTTCCGAAGGTTAGAACAAGTTTGAATAATGATATGGGACATGTTGGCGTGTCTGGTTGAAGTCCCGAGGGCCTTGAATGGATTTTGGATGGTTGATGGAGTTTAACTTTGGCATTTCAAGGATGTGTCGATGTCGTCTCCTCAAGATAAGTGGTATAATATTATGCAAATGGGATCCAAATTCAGGTTTAATTGAAGCATTAGATCCGTATCGAAATTTCAGAGTCATAGCAAAAAGAATCGTCCAATTCGGACATCGTATGAGAAAGTTATGCCTATTTTTGTGTCAAGGAAAAATCTGCAGAAATGTTAGAAATGCGAACCGCAAAACGTGAAATGCGAACCGCAAACACGAAATGCGAACCGCATTTTTGACATAGAGATCGCAAACTGAGACAGAACTTGGGGCGAGGTTTGCGACCAAAAATGCGAACCGCAAACCTGAAATGCGAACCGTATATTTATAAATAGAACTCAGTGCCTATTTTGTTCTACAAGACCCATTTTCGTTACCCACGAAGAGGAACACCTCCAAACACCATAGAATCACAACAAATCAACTTCAAAACCATATCCAAAGGAGATTATCTTGTGTGGATTCTTAGAGAAGGGGATTTGACCATTCTAAACACATTTGGAGCTAGAGAGCTCGGATTGAAACATGTTTTGAAGCAATTCTTGGAGGGTTTCCAAGAGAACAATCAGGGTGAGTGTTCCTAACTCAATTTTGAAGGAATTACCTAAGATTATAGCTGTTTTTCGCATTTTACTGGTATTTTGAGTTGGAAAAATGGTGGAAACCCTAAAGCTTAGATTTGAGGGTTGGAGGTCGATCCGGTGTCGGAATTCGACAAATTTTATATGGTTGAAATCGTGAGGAGATAAGGAACCCGTTGAGGTGATAATTTCTGAATTTCGAGACGTGGGCTCGAGCTCGGGATTTCTTGGTGTTTTTTGATTGTTTCGCTTGGGCTTTATTCCCATGACATATTGTGATGTAATTGTTCTGAATTTGGACAGATTCGACGCACGTGGAGGCTAATTCAAAGGGAAAGGGCGTCGCGGGCTAAGTATTAGCCGATTTGAGGTGAGTAATGTTTGTAAATGATGTCCTGAGGGTTTGAAACCCCGGATTTGCACCTCATAGTGCTATGTTGAGGTGAGGTACATGCTCGATGATGAGCATGGGGTTGATTACTTATGGGGATTAGGACTTGGTCCATCCCAATTGATGATTTCTACTACATATTTGATTGAAATCTAATTGATGTCATCGTGATTTGGGCTACTTGCCATATTTGGGCTTCGCGCCGGTTATGTGAACCCTTCTGGGGCATTTGTTACTGAATTGATTTATTTCATAAACTCAGTTTTGCACTCAAATGATATTTTCAAATGATTTTTATGGATCGGGTGGCACGCCGTCACGGAATATAAATTGGATCGGGTGGCACGCTGCCACGGAATATAAATTGGATCGGGTGGCACGTCGCCATGAGATGTAATGTGCATGGATCGGGTGACACGCCGTTACGAGATATTGCGCTACTGAACCCCCCACAATAAGCGCCGGGTACCCAGGGAGCGGGTGGCACGCCGCCACGATAGTCATGACTTGCATTGAATTGCATTTTTGGTTGTGTTGGTATTGTTTCCATTTACTTCGTGTTATCTATTTGAGATGTTACATGTTTTTACTGTTCCATCATGGATTGCTCTAAGTCTTATGTGTTTTTCTTACCTTCAGTCATTATTTATATGTATTACTCAGTGAGTTAGAAGTACTCACATTACTCCCTGCACCATGTGTGTAGACTCAAGCGTCATCGGTTCCGATCCGAGGTATTGACTACTATTGTCAGAGCGGTGATTCAGAGAATACGAGGTAGCTATTGGCGTCCGCAGCCCCGTATCTCTTTTATCATGTTATTTCCACTTTCATCTAACAATTGTGCCAAGACATTGTAATAGTAATTTTGTTATTAGGATTTCATTAGTTGCTCATGACTTTGTGACACCCCGGTTCGGGCTGTAGTCGGGACGGTTCTCTATATTTTTTCACTAATTTCTGTTATTAAATCATACTTATATTAATTTGCGTTGTTTAACTATTTAAATCGAGGTTTAGTTGGATTGGCTGGCCTTGTCTTCATGAGAGGCGCCATCACGACCGGGTTGGAATTCTGGGTCGTGACACTTTACTTGAAGTTGTTATTTCTTGGAATATCTTATTATTAAGTTTCGGTGTTGAAGTTGTAAAGGCCATGATTCACATTGAGGAAAAGTTGTAATTGTTGAAATACCATTCTTTTTGAGATATTCACTTTCAATTGATATTGTTCAGAATCTCGGACACATTTTGGTTGAGCCATGGGCTAGTTATTATGGAAACATTGTTATTGTTGACTTCATTGGCAAGTTGTGTTTCTTGGCATTTGAGGTGCGAGTTGCATTATGTTGTTATATTTACACGCATGTGTGGTATAAGGATAGGGGTTGATACGTGTGCGACGAGATAAGGTGGGCTTGTTACACGTGTTGCTAGTTGGGGAACTACTTGAAGCCACGCGGTGTGATAAGGTGGGCAAAAATGCAATTAGCTATTTCAAGAAAATGGCTTTCAAAACTAAATGCAAGGTTCCTATGGATGTATAAGGATGATTTGAGAAACAAGAGTACTAGGCGGTACCTTAGTAGTGATTCTTGTTGCTCTCTTTCATTTACATCAATTGTATTTTTCTGCATCGTTTCCTTGCCATTCTTATTATGTGTTTCTTTTATGATATCTTGCTTGCCTTAATTTTAGTGTATCTATTTTTGTTATATTTCTTCATTGTACCATTTTCATTCTCTCACTTATTTATACTGTAGTATACCTGCTCAGTTTCTTTATTTATTGCAGTAGGTGTCCTGATCTACCTCATCAATAATCTACCGAGGTTAGGTTTGATACTTACTGGTTGTCACTATGGTATACTCAAACTATGTTTTTGCACATCGTTTTGTTCCATTTTCATCTTTTGTGATAGAGTGTAACGACCCGATGTGTCGTAGAAACACGTGGTAGTAAATCATATAGATTTGGCTTGTTTAATGCGCAAATCCTTCCTTGTGATTATGCAATTTTATTATCTTTCTTTTTGCAGTAGATGAGATATAAGAACCCAAGAGTAGGGAAAAGAATTCAAAAGATAAGAGAGAAAAAAAAGGGCAAAAGGTGTCGCAAAGTCCACTATGCGATCGCATATGTGCAAATGCGAGTCGCATAGTTGGCATCCTTCATCGCATAGTGAAGCAGAGAACTGGGCAAACTTCTTGTCGAAAATGCGACGAGAAATGCGATCACATTTCAGGAATGCGAGCCGCATATCTCGCACGGGCGTCGCATAGTGAAACAGAAAAACTGGGCAAACCTTTCGTCGAAAATGCGACGAGAAATGCGATTGCATTTCAGGAATGCAAACCGCAGATTTGACCGTAGGATCGCAGAGTGAGACAGAGTTTTGGGGTCAAATATTGTGTCAGAAATGCGGCCCAAATGCGGACCGCATATGCGTTCTGCGACCAGAATGCGATCGCATTCTGGCATCTGGCCACTTATTTTCATTCTGATTTTTGACCCACTATGAATAAGGACCCATAACCCTGACAGGCAAAAACC
>MCJB01001842.1:15129-25418 GCA_002018475.1 Nicotiana obtusifolia
CACAAATGAAATGATAATTGGGTTAGGAGGTTAATTGTAGAACTTCGACTGTAATTAAGTACTAACATTGATTGAGCTAAATAGGAGTCGAATATGGTTTGGCTATAGCTGATTTCCCCCTGGCCAGGATGATTGTTTGATTTTGTTTATTCCCTAATTGGGAAGTTGTTATGTTGCTTTGTTCCCTTGACGGGACTTCTTGTGATTGTTGTGGTATTGTAAGTGGGAGCGGGTGGCACGCCTGCCACAAGAGGTTACTGTAAGTGGGAACGGGTTGCACGCCTGCAACAAGAGGTTACGGGAGGTGAAGGTGGCTTGTATCTCATCTCATTGTGTTAAAGGCTAAATTACAGTTTTTCTCTGTTATTCATTGATGATTCGATTCGCTTTATTTGTCTGTTATTGCAATGTATGTTTTCTTTTCCCCGTTTAAATTGTTTATGTACTTCTAGTTTTCTGCTGTAGATATATATATGTTTATAACTAAACAGGTTTATCTGGAGTCTGGTCCTAGCCTCGTCACTACTTCGCCGGGGTTAGGCCAGGCACTTACCAGCACATGGGGTCGGTTGTGCTGATACTACACTCTGCACTCTTTTGTGCAGATCCCAGTGCCGTAGGCTTCGGACAGTAGAAAGCTTCCAGCCTTGTGATTATCAGGCGACCCAAGGTAGTACTGCAGACGTTCGCAGATCTTGGCGTCCCCTGTCCATTTCCTTTACCTGTTTCTTCCATGTAGTTCGGAAACAGTATTTTGTTATTTCTTTCATAACCTTGTTTGTAGTACTCTTAGACAGTCTATGAAACTGTGACACCAGATCTTGGGTAGTTGTGAAAGAGATTTTATTTAAAATATTCTATGTACTTCGCTCGTTAAATTTTGTTGTCTGTTTATGATTGGTATTAGTTGAATTGATTTCGAGTGAAAATGTGGTAAATAATTCGGTTGATTGGCTTGCTTAGCTTTCACTAGTAGGCGCCATCACGACTCCCGAGGGTGGGAAATCCGGGTCGTGACATAGAGACCTCGATTTTGCGTGGTTTTTGAAAAGATGTTCATGGAGTTGATTGGGCTAAGTTATTCTATCTGGGATTTGATCATTTTACAGGACCCCATCATTGTTTTTACCATTTAATTAGTGTTTTGGGTTAGAAAAGTTGGGGAAAATTGTGAAAACTTCGTAGACTATTTTGAGGACTTGAAAGTCTAGTTGAGAACGGAATTGTGTAATTTTAGTATGGATTGACTCGTTATCTAATGGGTGTTCGGATTTTGTAATTTTGGTTTGGTTTCAAGATGCGAGCTCAGGTTTGACGTTTTTAATTTTCACTAAATATTGCAACTTTATTATTCGGAATAGTTTCCTATGGTTTTTATTTATGGTATAACGATATTTTTGCTAGATTCTAGCCGTTAAGAGTTGGCTAATCACGGAAAAGGCTTACTAGCGAATTGAGTTTGCGTGTTTTGAGGTAATTGTCTTGCCTAACTTTATGTGGGGGAATTACCCGTTACGATTGGTGTTGTTTTGTGTTAATTATGGTACATGAAGGCCATGTACGCAATTGAATAGTCATAGCATGTTATCTTCATCTTCGTTAATCTGTCCTAACATGATTTACTTAACATCGTGTCACGACCCAAAATCCCAACCATGATCGTGATGGCGCCTCTCATGAAGACAAGGCCAGCCAATTCAAACTAAAATTCATTCAAACAGTTAAATAATATGAAAATAATATAAATACGGTTCAATAACAGTAATTTGCGAAAAAATATAGTGAACCATCCTGACTATAGCCCGAACCGGAGTGTCACAAAGTCATGAGCAACTAATGAAAATCCTAATAATAAGATTACTATTACAATATCTTTGGCACAATTGTTTGAAGATAGTGGAAACAACAAGATAAAAGAGATACTGGGCTGCGGACGCCAACAGCTACCTCATAGTCTCTGAGTCGTCGCCCTGACAGTAATAATCGATGTCTCGGAGCGGAACCGATAAAGCCTGAATCTGCACACATGTTGCAGGGAGTAATGTGAGTACTTCCAACACAGTGAGTAATAATTATAAATAACAACTGAAGGTAAGAAAACACATAAGGCATACAGCAATCCATAATGAAACAGTAAAACATGTAAATATCTAAAGTAAATAACATCAAGTAAAAGAAAATAGCATGACTAGCCACGTCATGTCTCGTGACAGCGTGTCACCCGATCCCATGGGTACCCTGCGCTCACTGCGGGGGGTGCAAACTCCGGGAGGGGCTTCTTATGGCCCAAGCGCAATATCTCGTGACGGCATGTCACCCGATCCCTTTATATCATATTCCGTGGCGACGTGCCACCCGATCCATTCATATCAAATCCCGTGGCGGCGTGCCACCCGATCCAATTAAAATCATTTGAAAATATCATTTAAATTTCAAAACTGAGTTCAAGTAATGATCAACACAGTGAGAAAACAGTGATAAATGCCCCTGAAGGGTTCAAATAACCGGCACGAAGCCCAAATATAGCAATCAGCCCAAATCATGATAATATCAAATCAGTTCCAATCAAATATGTAGTAAAAATCATCAATCGGGACGGACCAAGTCACAATCCCCAGTAGTAAACACCCCCACGCTCATCATCGAGCGTGTGCCTCACCTCAATATAGCACTACGATGTGCAATTCGGGGTTTCAAACCCTCAGAATATCATTTACAATCACTACTCACCTCGAACCGGCTAAATTCTTAGCCCGCGACGCCTTTTCTCTTTGAATTGGCCTCCACACGCATCGAATCTATCAAAAATTAGAACTAATATGTCACAATATGCAGGGGTAAAGCCCACGCGAAAACAATCAATAAATACTAAGAAATCCCAAAATTAGCAAAACCCGAGCCCCGGGCCCACTTCACGAAATTCAATAATTTTTCACCTCAACGGGTTCCTTATTTCCCCCCGAGTTCAATCATACAAGATTTATCGAATTCCGACATCGGTTCGACCTCTAAGTCTTAAAATCTAAACTCAAGAGTTTTCCACAATTTTCTCAACTTAAATCACCAATTACATACTAGAATTGCAATAGGTTTGGGTAATTTGACCAAGATTGAATTAAGAACACTTACCCCAATGTTTCTCTCGAAAATCTTCAAAAAATCCTTCAAGATTTCGCTTCAATCCGAGTTCCCTAACTCCAATTATGTTCAAGATGGTCAAAACCCCCTTCTTTAAGAATTTGTTCAAGAAAATATTTTTTGGATATAGTTTTGAGGTTGATTTATTGTGATTTTATGGTGTTTGGAGGTGTTTCTCTTTGTGGATAACGAAAATGGATTTTGCATTGCAAATGGGCACTAATTTCTATTTATAAAGTGGTCAAAAATCGGAACAATAAAACTTTCAGGTGTTGAAAATGCTATAGCATTTCGGCGTAGCATAATCAAAATGTTGTTCGCATTCTGGTCACATTTTTGACATTGCAATCTGCTACACTTTGCGGCGTAGCATAATCAAAATGCTGTTCGCATTCTGGTCGCATTTTTGACATTGCAATCTGCTACACTTTGCTGCGTAGCATAATCAAAATACTGTCCACATTTTGGACAGCATGCGTAGCATTTCTAACATTTATGCAGATTTTCCTTTCCATCTATTAAATAGTCCGTTTAACCATCAAAAACTCACCCGAGGCCTCCGAAAACTCAACCAAACATGCCAACATATCCCGTAATATTATTCAAACTTGTTCCAACCATCGGAACGCCCAAAACAACCTCTCAACACCAAATTCGCATTGGATTCAAGCCTAAGGATTTCAAAATCTTCAAAATCGCTCTTTTGATCTAAACCCAACCAAACCACGTCCGAATGACCTGAAATTTTGCACACAAGTCATAAATTACATATCGAAGCTACAGCAACTTTCGGAATTCCATTCCGACCCTCGGATCAAAATCTCGCCTATCAACCGGAAATTGCCAAAATTCTAACTTCGCCAATTCAAGCCTATTTCTACACGGGATCTCCGAAACCAATTCCGATCACACTCCCAAGTCATAAATCACCTCCCGAAGCTAACCGAACCATCGGAACTCACATCCGAACCCTCTAACTCATAAGTCAACATCCGGTTGACTTTTTCCAACTTAAACCTTCTTAAAAGAGACTAAGTGTCTCATTTCTTACCAAATTCACTCCGAACGCAAACTACTCAACTCGATCACATAAAACACGGATAACGAAGTGTAAATGAAGCAGAAATGGGGAAGACAGAGTGGTAACTCACGAGACGACTGGCCGGGTCGTCACACATCGTAGATACTTGTATTATTTCATACTTGTTATTTACCCTTACATGCTTAGTGGAAGTTATTGTTCTCTCAATACCTGGTTAAATATTTAGTTGTTGAGTTACCTTACATGAAGTTGATATATCTCGGAATATCTTATTGTTAAGTTTTGGTGTTGAAGTTGTAAAGGCCATGATTCACATTGAGGCAAAGTTGTAATTCTTGAAATACCATTCTTGTTGAGATATTCAGTTTCGATTGCAATTGTTGAGAATCTCGTACACATTGTGGTTGAACCATGGGCTAGTTATTATTGAAACATTGTTATTGTTGACTTCTTTGGCAAGTTGTGTTTCTGGGCACTTGAGGTGCGATTTCCGTTATGTTGTGATATTGATACGCATGCGGTGGTAGAAGGATAGGGGTTGATACACACACGGCGAGATAAGGTCGAATTGATACGCGTGTTGCTAGTAGGGGAACTATGGTGTGATAAGGTGTGCTAAAATGCGGCTAGCTATTTCAGGAAAATGATTTTCAGAACTAAATGCAAGGCTCCCGCGGATGTATAAGGAAATACTGTGAATTTGATTTGTCAAACGAGAGTACGGGGCGATACCTCAGTACTGATTCGTGTTGCTCTCTTTCATTTATATCAATTGTATTTGTCTTCATCGTTTCCTTGGCATTCTGATGATGTGTTTCTTCCATGATATCTTAATTGCCTTAATTTTAGTGTATCTGTTCTTGTTACATTTATTCATTGTATCATTTCCTTGGTTTCCATTATTATACTGTACTATACCAGTTTAGTTTCTTTATTTATTCCAGTAGGTGTTTTGACCTGCCCTTGTCTCTATTCTACCAAGGTTAGGCTTGATAATTTTTGGGTACCATTATGGTATATTCATACAACGCTTCTAAACATCTTTTTGTTCCATTTTTCATCTTTATAGCTAGAGACCTCGGTTTTAGGCGGTTTTTGAAGATATTTTCAAGGAGTTGATTGGGCTAAGTGATTCTAACTCGGATTTGATCAATTTACATGAACCCATCATTGTTTTTAAAATTTAATTAGTGTTTCGGGTTAGAAAAGTTGGGGAAAATTGTGAAAACTCCATAGACTATCTTTTACGGACTTGAAAGTCAATTTGAGATCGAAATATTGCAATTTGTAAGTTTGGTCAGGTTCCGAGACGCGAGCTCATTGTTGACTTATTGATTTGACTTTTTGATTTTCTTTAAATATTACAACTGTATTATTCGGAATAATTTCCTATGGTTTGTATTTATGGTATAAAGTTATTTTTGCAAGATGCGAGCCGTTTGGAGTTGGATAATCGGGGAAAAGTCTTACTAGCGGATTGAGCTAGCGTGTTTTGAGATAAGTGTCTTGTCTAACATTATGTGGGGGTATTACCCCTTAGCATTGGTGTTGTTTTGTGTTAATTATGGTGCATGAAGACCATGTACGCAATTCAATTGTCATAACATGTTGTCTTCATCTTCGTTAATCTATCATAACATGATTTACTTGACATCGTAGATACTTGAATTATTTCTTACTTGTTATTTGCCCCTACATGCTTAGTGGAAGTTATTGTTCTCTCATTGCCTCGTTAAATATTAGTTGTTGAGTTACCTTACTTGAAGTTGTTATTTCTTGGAATATCTTATTGTTAAGTTTTAGGGTTGAAGTTGTAAAGGCTATGATTCACATTGAGGCAAAGTTGTAATTGTTGAAATACAATTCTTGTTGAGCTATTCACTTTCGATTGATATTGTTGAGAATCTCGTACACATTGTGGTCGAGCCATGGGCTAGTTATTATGAAAACATTGTTATTGTTGACTTTATTGGAAAGTTGTGTTTCTTGGCACTTGAGGTGTGATTTGCGTTATGTTGTTATATTGATACGCATGCGTGGTATAGTGATAAGGGCTGATAGGCGGGTGACGAGATAAGGTGGGCTGGATACACGTGTTGCTAGTAGGGGAACTACTTGAAGCCACGCGGTGTGATAAGGAGGGCTAAAATGCGGCTAGCTATTTCACGAAAATGGTTTTCAAAACTAAATGCAAGGTTCCTATGGATATATAAGGATGATTTATGAAACGAGAGTACTAGGCGGTACCTCAGTAGTGATTCTTGTTGCTCTCTTTCATTTACATCAATTGTATTTTACTGCGTCGTTTCCTTGGCATTCTTATTATGTGTTTCTCTTATGATATCTTGCTTGCCTTAATTTTAGTGTATCTATTCTTGTTATATTTCTTCATTGTATCATTTTCATTCTTTGACTTATTATATTGTAGTGTACCTGCTCAGTTTCTTTATTTATTGCAGTAGGTGTCTTGATCTAACCTCTTTACTAATCTACCGAGGTTAGGCTTAATTCTTAGGTGTTGCCACTATGGTATACTCATACTATATTTTTGCACGTCGTTTTATAACATTTTCAAATTTTGAGCTAGAGACCTCGATTTTGCGTGGTTTTTGAAAATATTTTCATGGAGTTAATTGGGCTAAGCTATACTATCTCGGATTTGATCATTTTACACGACCCCATCATTTTTTTTTACCATTTAATTAGTGTTTTGGCTTAGAAAAGTTAGGAAAATTTGTGAAAACTTCATAGACTATATTTTGAGGACTTGAAAGTCTATTTGAGAACGGAATTGAGTAATTTTACTATGGATGGACTCGTTCTGTAATGGGTGTTCGGATTTTGTAATTATTGTCTGGTTCCGAGATGCGAGCTCAGGGTTGACGTTTTGAGTTGACATTTTTGATTTTCACTAAATATTGCAACTTTATTATTCGGAATACTTTCCTATGGTTTTTATTTATGGTATAACGTTATTTTTGATAGATTCTAGCCATTAAGAGTTGGCTAATCACGGAAATGGCTTACTAGCGGATTGAGTTAGCGTGTTTTGAGGTAACTGTTTTGCCTGACTTTATGTGGGGGAATTACCCCTAAGGATTGGTGTTGTTTTGTGTTAATTGTGCTACATGAAGGCCATGTACGCAATTGAATTGTCATAACATGTTATCTTCATTTTCGTTAATCTGTCCTAACATGATTTACTTGACATCGTAGATACTTGTATTATTTCATACTTGTTATTTACCCTTACATGCTTAGTGGAAGTTATTGTTCTCTCATTGCCTGGTTAAATATTTAGTTGTTGAGTTACCTTACTTGAAGTTGTTATATCTCGGAATATCTTATTGTTAAGTTTATGTGCTGAAGTTGTAAAGGCCATGATTCACATTGAGGAAAAGTTGTAATTCTTGAAATACCATTCTTTTTGAAATATTCACTTTCGATTGCGATTGTTGAGAATCTCGTACACATTGTGGTTGAGCCATGGGCGAGTTATTTTGGAAACATTGTTATTGTTGACTTCTTTAGCAAGTTGTGTTTCTTGGCTCTTGAGGTGCGATTTGCGTTACGTTGTGATATTGATACGCATGCGGTGGTATAAGGATAGGGGTTGATACGCATGCGATTAGATAAGGTGGGCTAAAATGCGGCTATCTATTTCAAAAAAATGATTTTTAGAACTAAATGCAAGGCTCCCGCGGATGTATAAGGAAATACTGTGAATTTGATTTGTCTAATGAGAGTACGAGGCGGTACCTCGGTAGTGATTCTTGTTGCTCTCATTCATTTATATCAATGGTATTTGTGTGCATCGTTTCCTTGGCATTCTTATTATGTGTTTCTTCCATGATATCTTAATTGCCTTAATTTTAGTGTATCTATTCTTGTTATAATTATTCGTTGTATCATTTCCTTGGTTTCCATTATTATATTGTACTATTCCAGTTCAGTTTCTTTATTTATTCCAGTAGGTGTCTTGACCTGACCTTGTCTCTACTCTACCAGGGTTAGGCTTGATACTTTTTAGGTACCATTATGGTATATTAATACAACGCTTCTAAACATCTTCTTGTTCCATTTTCATCTTTGTAGCTAGAGACCTCAGTTTTAGGCAGTTTTTTAAAGATATTTTCAAGGAGTTGATTGGGCTAAGGGATTCTAACTCTTATTTGATCATTTTACATGAACCCATCGTTGTTTTTACCATTTAATTAGTGTTTCGGGTTAGAAAAGTAGGGGAAATTTTGTGAAAACTCCATAGACTATCTTTTATGGATTTGAAAGTCTATTTGAGATCGGAATATTGCAATTTGTAAGTTTGGTCAGGTTCTGAGACGCGAGCTCATGGTTGACTTATTGAGTTGACTTATTGATTTTCTTTAAATATTACAACTTTATTATTCGGAATAATTTCCTATGGTTTGTGTTTATGGTATAAAGTTATTTTTGCAAGATTCGACCCGTTTGGAGTTGGATAATCGGGGAAAAGTCTTACTAGCAGATTGAGATAGCGTGTTTTGAGGTAAGTATCTTGCCTAACTATATGTGGGGGTATTACCCCTTGGCATTGGTGTTGTTTTTTGTTAATTGTGCTATGTCAAGGCCATGTACGCATTTGAATTGCTGTAACATGTTATCTTCATCGTCGTTAATATATGATAATGTGATTTACTTGAAATTGTAAATACTTGTATCATTTCTTACTTGTTTTTTGCCCTTACAGGCTTAGTTGAAGTTATTGTTCTCTCATTGCCTTGTTAAATATTTAACTGTTGAGTTACTGTACGTAAAGTTGTTATTTCTTGAAATATCTTATTGTTATGTTTTGGTGTTGAAGTTGTAAAGGCCATGATTCACATGGAGGCAAAGTTGTATTTGTTGAAATACCATTCTTGTTGAGATATTCACTTTCGATTGCTATTGTTGAGAATCTCGTACACATTCTGGTTGAGCCATGGGCTAGTTATTGTGGAAACATTGTTGTTGTTGACTTCTTTGGCAAGTTGTGTTTCTGGGCACTTGAGGTGCGATTTGTGTTATGTTCTTATATTGATATGCATGCGGTGGTATAAGGATAGGTGTTGATACGCATGCGGCGAGATAAGGTAGGCTTGATACAGGTGTTGCTAGTAGGGGAACTACTTGAAGCCACACTGTCTGATAAGGTGGGCTAAAATACGGCTAGCTATTTCAGGAAAATGATTTTCAAAACTAAATGCAAGGTTCCTGTGGATGTATAAGGATGATTTGTGATACGAGAGTACGACGCGGTACCTCATTGGTGATTCTTGTTGCGCTCTTTCATTTACATCAATTGTATTTTTCTGCGTCGTTTCCTTGGCATTCTTATTATGTGTTTCTTTTATTACATCTTACTTACCTTAATTTTAGTGTATCTATTCTTGTTATATTTCTTAATTGTATCATTTTCAGTCTTTCCATTATCATACTGTAGTATACTTGCTCAGTTTCTTTATTTATTCCAGTAGGTGTCTTGATCTGACCTGGTCACTAATCTACCGAGGTTATACTTGATACTTACTGGTTGCCACTATGGTATACTTGTACTATGTTTTTGCACATCATTTTTTTCCATTTTCATCTTCTGAGCTAGAGACCTCGATTTGTGGTGGTTTTTGAAAAGATTTTGTAGGAATTGAATGGGCTAAGTTATTCTATCTCAAATTTGATCATTTTACCTGACCCCATCATTGTTTTTACCATTTTATTAGTGTTTTCGTTTAGAAAAGTTGGGGCAAATTGTGAAAACTCCATAGACTATCTTTTATGGATTTGAAAGTCATCTTGAGATCGGAATATTGCAATTTGTAAGTTTGGTCAGGTTCTGAGACGCGAGCTCATGGTTGACTTATTGAGTTGACTTATTGATTTTCTTTAAATATTACAACTTTATTATTCGGAATAATTTCCTATGGTTTGTATTTATGGTATAAAGTTATTTTTGCAAGATTCGACCCGTTTAGAGTTGGATAATCCTGGAAAAGTCTTACTAGTGGTTTGAGATAGCGTGTTTTGAGGTAAGTATCTTGCCTAACTTTATGTGGGGGTATTACCCCTTGGTATTGGTGTTGTTTTTTGTTAATGT
>MCJB01001843.1:0-25902 GCA_002018475.1 Nicotiana obtusifolia
TTGGTAGTCAAATCGGAACAGTCTTTTCTTCATGAGGAGTTTGTTCTGACCGTTCTTTTTCAGAAACTTTTCCTCCAAAGCCTTCCACAATTTGTGTGCAGAAGTCTCATTTTTGAAGGCATACTTCTGCTCTCTGGACAGGCAGGATCGAATAGTTCCGCACGCCAACCGGTTGATGATGTTCCAGTCTTTATCCTCTACTTCTTCTGGTTTCTCTTCTTCAATAGCAATATCAAGACCCTGCTGGAAAAGAGAGTCCAAGACCTCTCCTTGCCACATGCCGAAATGGCCAGTGCCATTAAATATCTCCACCGCCAATTTCAAACTGGACACCGGGAACCTCGACCATGATGACGAGGTGCCCGACACCCCAGATGGAATATTTGTGACAGCACCCTTCGTTTCTTGATCTTTATTTGCCATGACAGACTCAATATATAATATTCAATATTACAACAAATTTCAAACAACCCAAAGGTGAACCTTCAGTTCAGTTACCAAGATAAATCTTTTCTGATGTGGAAGATCAGACTATGCTGCAACCACAGAGCATACTTTGATAGTACCTTGGCTTTGATACCAATTGTTGGGAAAATCGGGTAATTTTCCCACTACGACAACACAACTAGTGAAATGAACTAGTTCAAAAACAAATGAACTAGACAGAACACTAATACAAATACCCGACAAATAATATTGAATATTATACTACAACAGAAAAGAAATAAAGCGGAATAATAAAAGAGACAAAGAAAGAACACACCCGAAAATTTGTTAACGGAGTTCGGCCAATTTAGCCTAGTCTCCGAGCACCGCTCAAACAGCCCGCTTTTTATTAATGTGGGAGAAGAGAGTTTGTTGAGATACTAACATTGAAGGAGGTGGAGTTAATTTATAATCTCCAAACCTCCTTCCCAAAACAAAACCCACCGATGTGGGATGAAAATAAGCCAAAAAAGTCAACAATATTAACACAGGGAACTGCAGCTTTTGATGGGACTAGCTAAAGTGGTTAATCATACTAACACCTCTGGTAAAGTGCAAGTCTCACATTTTTTTCAGAAACAAGGGGTGGAATAATGACAAATTGGAACAATTGCTACCCAATCATATTGTTCTACATGTCATGAACAATACAAAAGGAAGGAAGAATCAAAATAACCTTGCAATTTGGAGTCTAACAGAGAATGGGCACTACTCTAACTCATCTGCTTGGCAGATGATTAGAGCTACTAAACAGAAAAACCCCTTGGTTGGTAAGGTTTGGCATGATTGTATCCCTTTCAAATTGTCCTTCCTTGTTTGGAGAATGATTCAGAAGAAACTCCCTTTTGATGACATCATTAGGAAGTTTGGTAATCAACAAGTTTCAAAGTGCAATTGCTGCAATACACCGCAATTTGAGAGCATGCGTCATGTTTTCATCGATAGTAAGGCGGCTAGTAACTTATGGAGATTCTTTGGAAATCCTCTGGGAATCCAGCATAATTCTGGTTCCATTAGTAGTGTTCTTGCTCAATGGTAGCGGAGGAAACCAAAGAAATTGGTCCATAAGATGACATTACACATGATACCAATTGCAATCTGCTGGGAATTGTGGAGAAGTTATACTTCTTGCAAATTTAGGGATGGAAAGAAATTGTGCAATACAAGATGAAGTCGCAGATTATATGGAACACCAACGCTGCGATTAATAGGAAATATCCCTCTCTTACGACTCAAAATCTTTGGTATAAAAACTGTGAGATGATTGAGCGACTGAAACCTATACCAATATGGAGAAGTGTGCTATGGGAGATGCCTCGTCAAGGAAAATTGAAATTGAACACCGACGGGAGCTTTAACAGGCAGAATGGGAAAGCAGGGATTGGAGGAATTCTGAGAGACGAGGAAGTTAGTTTTGTCATGGCCTTCTCGATACCTATTGACTGTAGAAGCAGCAATGGGCAGAACTGAAGGCCATTAAATTTTGATGTGAATGGTGTATAAACAAAGGAATTACCAACTTCATGGTCGAAATCGACTCTATGTTGATTCATGACATGCTGCGAAACAAAAATCTGGACAACGGACATTCTAAGAAAGGAGATTGAAGACCTCATTGATATGCTGGAAAAGGCTAATGCATCTGTCAACCATTGCTTTCGTGAAGCAAATCAGGTGGCAGATTGGTTTGCCAAAGAGGCTACTACATCCACTGAAGGCATCATTCACACTGATTTCCAGCAAGTTCCAAGAGCTGCCAAGGGTCCTTTCTTCATGGATATGTCGCAAGTTCCATCATTTAAATTTAAATATGAAAAGTCGAATTTTTTTGTAAGTTAACTCTGTGTATATTGAGAGGAAAAGGTCTAACAACTGTATTTTTGCCCGTAGACTCTTCCTCTTTTACTGTAGAAAAGGTATCCAAGAGGTAAGGTTTTATGTCCCCTCCGTTGTACTTTTTGTTTATATAATTGATAAGGTAGGGGTCTAGCTAAATCCCCCAACCCCACAGGAGGTGAAAGCCTGAGTGATTGAATTTTAGTTTAAAGAAAAGTTCAAATCTAAATGGATGGAGGTTTTTAACATAGTACAGAGCATGCTAAACCTAAGCTTGATATCAAGATAGCGACACTACTAAAAAATAGCCTTTTTCCTAGAGAGTTCGTTGGTACAAAATATTTGTAGACCATGTGGTAGGAAATGACAAATTATTTTATTTTTTAAAATTTTATAGAATCGGCGGACTAGCCGTCTATTTCTTAGCGCCATAATACGCACAGTATGTAAGATGGATAATAATCCTCAACAATGTCTCTGCACCGTCTGTGACATGTTGACTAACTGGTATGAGGCAACTGAAATCCTTGATATGGCACTTGAACTTTATTTACAGAAGTGTATGCGCGTTGCGCATGTTTCTCGTATTAGTGAGACTTTTTAAAATAACATAAATATTATTCAAAAGTTGTTTGCATTACATTACAATATAAAACTTAACAAAAAATTACAAGTTCCAAAATGATAATTGCATTAATCGTATATATAGAGGTTTGATCCACTCTAGAGATTTTTCCTTTAGTTTGTTCTAACTATCTGATGAAGTTTTCTTTTTTCACTTTGTTGTATAAAAGTATCATATGATTATCGTTAGAAAGTAAACACAACTTACATGACGATCTTGCTTAACATCGGACTTTGGGCTTTATGCATAGTGAAATTAATCACTAATATACTGAAGTAAGGGGATGAATTGACTAAATTCTTTAGAGGGAAAAGGTTTGACCAAATTCTACTCTCATACATGTCTGATTTTAATTCCTAAAATTGATAATCCTGCTACTTTTGCTGACTTTAGACCAATTAGCCTTTCAAATTTAACTAACAAGATCATTTCTGAAATCGTTTCTATTAGAGTTAATACTCTTTTGCAGAAACTAGTTTTATCTAATCAAAGTGGTTTTGTAAAAGATAGGCTGATATATGAGAATGTATTGATTGCTCAAATTAATAAAGATGGTAATGTGGTAATTAAGCTTGATATGACTAAAGCATATGATAGAATGTCCTGGGATTTTATTTATGTTGTTTTAAGAAAGTTTTTATTTTCTGATACTTGGATTCTGATGATCCAAAATCTAATCTCTAATGTGTGGTACTCTGTCATTGTGAATGGTACTAGACAGGGCTTCTTCTCATTCTCTCAAGGGCTTAAACAAAGAGATCCCTTGTCTCACTCATTATTCATAATAGCTGTTGAGGTCTTGTCTAGATCTTTTAACTGTTTATATAGGAATCCTAATTACATACATTTCTCTATGTCGGCTAATGTTCTAAAGATTAACCACTTAATCTATGCTGATGATATAATTATTTTATATAGTGGTAACTCTATCTCTGTTAAAGTGATCATGAAAACTGTCTCTTCTTATGAAATGAGTTTTGGTCAACTTGTAAATAGAGATAAATTTTTTTTTTCTTAACTGCTCCTAACACTGCTGATTTCAGAATCAACAGGATTAGAAATTGCTCAGGTTTTATGGATAAGACTTTTTCTTTTACCATTCTAGGCTGCCCTCTTTATGTGAGAAAGAAAAAGATATAATATTTTGACAGCATGCTTAGTAAGATTGTTAAAAGACTTAATGGCTGGCAGGTAAGTTTCTTTCTCATGGTAGTAAAGTTGTTTTGATTAATAGTGTGCTCTAATCCATCCCTCTTTATACTTTATTTGATATGTTCCCCCATAAAGGTGTG
This sequence comes from Nicotiana obtusifolia, assembly GCA_002018475.1. Taxonomy (NCBI): domain Eukaryota; kingdom Viridiplantae; phylum Streptophyta; class Magnoliopsida; order Solanales; family Solanaceae; genus Nicotiana; species Nicotiana obtusifolia. The sequence goes on from MCJB01001843.1 coordinate 4,240, forward strand.
TTTAGATTAATTGAAAAGCATTTTGTCAACTTTTTCTAGGGTAATTCTATTGATCATAAAAATTACCATTGGAGTTCCTGGAACAATCTTGCTCTACCTACTGAGGAATGGGGCATTGGTATTAGGAGAATAGAGGACATTTGTGACATGTTAGCCATAAAAAAGTGGTTGAGGATTAAGTCCACATCATATCTCTGGGCTACCTTCATCAAATAAAAATACAATGTAAGGGCCCATTTAGCCTCAAATAAACTGGCTCTAGGTAACTATCGTGCTTGGAGTCATGTTCTCGGGGTGAGGGATATTGCAAAAAAGCATATGGTTTGGCAAGTAAAGTTAGGTCCAGTAGTTTTTGGTGGGGTAATCGGTCATTAAAGGGCCCATTGACAGCCTTGGTTCCTAACACTAGTAAGAGTGCTAAGATCTTGGTTGGGGAGTTCATTGCAAATGGTCATTGGAACATTTGTAAGCTCAAGGACTCCTTACCAAATCAACTGGTCCGTCACATCAACTCCATAGTCATTAGTAATCAAGACTCTGATGATCAAGTTTTCTTGGAACTTTTGTGATAATGGAAAATACTCTAACAAGAGTGCTTGGAATCTAGTAAGAACGTCTAGACCTAAAGTGCAATTCATCAACAAGTTATGGATCTCTAATATCCCTTTTAAAATGTCCTTTTGGTTTGGAGATTATGGAAAGGTAAACTTCCTTTTGATGAGGTGATAACTAAGTTTGGCAAATAAATTATTTCTAAATGTAATTTTTGTCTAAACCCTTCTACTGATAGCATGAATCATGTATTCATAGAGGGACATGCTGCTAGTTATACTTGGAATCTATTAGGAAATGCTCTTGGTATCCTTTATCATCCCCACCCTATTAAATATATGCTTAACACCTGGTGGACTACTTAGGCTGCCAATGATGTACATAGATTCATGCTAAATATAACTCCTATTATCATATGCTGGTTCTTGTAGAAAGAATTATGTCCGTGCATGTATGGTGATCAAACAAATTTCAATATATATAGATTGCTTCATGATATTTAGCTTAAAATATATATAATTTATATATATATCGTCTCATATTTGACTCTTGTTTCGTGAAATTGGTATGTTAAATGGTGTGATTTACATTAATTTGAAGGTTTTTATGTATAGGAATGAGTCGGGAGCAATTGGGGGCTAAACGCGCAAGATTTGAGCCAAAATGAACAAAACCGGACAAGTATACATTTGGGCGCCATAGGCAGCGCCTGGCGCCGCCTGTGGCGCTAGAGGCAGAATGCAAATTGAGGCAGCGCCCTGGTGGGCGCCTGGCTACCCAGGGCGCCGGTGACAGGATTTTATCCAAATTCGTCCGGGACAAGGTTATTTTGGCCCTAGACCTACCCAACATGTATAAAAGCAAGACTAAACCTATTTCTGAAAGAGAGAGACGCCACTTTGGAGGAAAAACACACACGGGATCGTTAGGAAGCGGAGAATTCTCAGTTTCTTCATCATTTTCTAGTATTTCCAATTGATTCAAAACTTATGCAATTGTGTGATTATATTATGAGTGGCTAAACACCCATTGTTCTGGGATTGTGATTAGCCATGAATATTGTTGTTTAACGTTAACTTAACCTTGATTATAATTCACCAACATATGGTTGTTTCTTCAATTCTGCGTTTAATTGCTTAATTGTTTGGTCAGCAGTTAGGTTCTATTTACTATCTATGCTATGCTTGGAAAAGCCGTGTTTAGATTAGAGAAGAGTTGAAGAGAGCATGATCTTAACCCTCAGGGGGAGCGGATATGTGGTTAGGATAGGAATATACCTAATCACCGTGGTTAATTAAATATCATGATCTTAATGCATTCTTAATATATTGATTTGATAGGAATATAGGCGTTAATCTATTGAGAATAGGTGAGTAGTACTTAGGGAGAAGGCTATGAGAGCATTTATCGATTAATTAGCAACCATGAGTGAATTATATGAAAGGGAGAGTTAATTCGAACACAATACGATTGGTAAATAGATCACAATCCTGAAATACTTGTCTCTACTTAATAAACAACAATCAACTAGTTACTTGATAATTTAATTATTACTTAGAATTGTAGTTTAGCATAATTAAACTCTTGAACTCGAATTTAGCTTGACGGAATAACAATATTGGTGTGTTAGTGAGTAGTTGATATAAGTCCCTGTGGGTACGATATCTAGACTTCCAAATCCTATATTACTTGTCGGCCACGTATACTTGCGTGTGCGTTTGGGAGCAACACTTCATCAAATCTCTTGGAGTGTTGAGGCTGCAATCAATAAGACTTATCCTAAATGTAAGCTCAGAATGCCATGGAATAGCTTCTGTGACATATAGACAAGATTACAACCTGTCCACAAATGCATTATGGTCCAGTGGAGAAAACCAGACTGGGACAAGGTCAAGATCAACACTGATGGGAGCTATCTCTAAAGTGAAAGAAAGGCAGGGCTAGGAGGAGCTCTTTGAGATGAGAATAGAGACATAATCATGACATTTTCTATACCCTTCAATGGCGAAAATCACAACCTTGCTAAAGCTCAGGCAGCATAGACTGGTATCAATTGGTGCGTGCAGAATGGATTACACAAGCCATCCTAGAGTTGGACTCTCTTTACATTGTAGATATCCTTCGTAAGGAGAGTACAACTGACTATAGACTGAGCCAAATCGCTAACAAGATTGGAGATAGTTTAAACACCTCTAAAATCCAAATTATGCTGTGCTATAGAGAGGCAATTCATCTTGGTGATTTTTTTAGCTAAAATGACAGCAAAAACACAACAAATTATTTTCTTCTACTCCAACCAACAACTGCCTAGTGAAGCTAAGGGACCTACTATGCTGGATTAAGAATAGATGCCTAGCATAAGGAACAAATATGATAAAGTCAATTTTTGTCTAGCTAGGCGTTTTTTGTAATTAGAGACGGGTGACCTATTCATAATCTACGCCTCATCTTTTGAATGGTGTGCTTTACCCTTGTGTTAATAACGGAACTCTATTTGATTATACACCAAGTATGCCATGAGCATACAATGATTACATAGTTTATAAAACTATTTATGTTTTTTTTTCCAATATAGAACTCCAATCTAAAGAGAAACACTACGGAGGACGACCGCCTCAATGGTTAGACCAGGCCCAAAACCCAAAAGGACGCCCCACTCAAGTCGGTCACCGGTGGTACCCAATCTTTCCCTGATAGAGGCTTTCCTCATCTCGTCTAAAACAAACAAAACATAGGCACTGCTCATGTTCCCGTATTCACTCAGGACATGCCTTGTAGCCTCGAGTTTTTCAGGCTTTAGACCCAATTTTGATTCAATTTGATCCAAAATTGCACGCCCCCCTGCATGGGATACCCAAAAGATTGAGTTCCAGTCAGAAATGCCCAAAGGCCGGAATACTTCCTCTAGGATCTTCTCAATATTTTTTGAAATTAGCATTGGAGTATCCTTATGTATTTCAGCTATCAACCCGGCCTCACTGAGGTTGCCAGTAATTGCATGTCCACTGTCCGGGATAAGAGTTTGGGTCGCGAATATAAGCTCAAACAAAGGCGTTTCTATAGTTATAATCGGATCGGAACCGATAATGACAGCTGATGCCCCATCGCCAAAGAGAGTTTGCCCAACCAAAACTTCAGACTCGGTTTCACTTGGGGCATGGAAGCCGAGTAAACTGATTAATTCTGCGCAAACAACAAGGACCCGAGCATCTTTATTATTCTCGGCTAAGTCTTTGGCTAATCGTAGAGCAGTGCCACCACCAAAACAACCTTGTTGGTACATCATGTATCGCTTGACTAATGGGCTAAGTTCAAGAAGCTTAGTGAGTTGATAGTCAGCACCAGGGATATCCACACCACTAGTGGTGCAAAAGACCAAATGAGTAATCTTGGATTTGGACTGACCCCATTCTTTGATGGCCTTTTCGGCGGCTTTTTGGCCGAGTTTTGGTACTTCAACAATCGTTATGTCTTGCCTAGCATTCAAGGAAGGTGCTTTGTATTCACAAAAATTAGGATTTTTTGCCAAGATTTCCTCTGTTAAGTAAAAGTACCTCCTTTTTATCATTGTTCCGTCACCTGCAACGTAACATAATGGAAAATGTAAACCAACATATCTCAAGGTGCATGGTTCAATTAACATGCTCCTTCAAATTTAATGCTTATACTTTTTTTTTTTTTGGTTAAAGCATAAAATTCATTAATAAATAAATAAATCACAACTTTAAGAGTAACGGCGTTTGAACGAGCGAAGGAGTTGCTAAAACCAGCGAAATTATTACATTCCGATATTGAAGTTTTTATGTAATGCCTCAAAGTTTTAATAAAGACGAACTATTATCTTATCTTAGATTAAATTGATTCAATAAGTAATAAATGTGAAAGTGATTGACTTTAAATAACCTGATTTTAAGCAAGATTTTTATGTACGTTGTGTTCAATTCACGGTTGTATTCAAGTATATTGCATAACAAAAACGAAACTTGGAATTATTGATATTTTGAAATAACAAAACCTAGATTGGAATATCTTACACATGCGCTTAAACTTCTCCTTAAGCTCAGTTTTATGCTCACTGTTAGTGAAACGAAAAAAATAGTCAGGACAAGTGCTTTGATCAAAACAGTTGGGAGGATTAGCTGTTCCAATGGCCAACACGGTGGCCGGCCCCTCGGCCCGTTGTGCCCTACGAATTTCCTCCACAGTGGCCATTTTTGCGAAACAAACAGCGAATTTGCTAGGTTTTTCGATTGGTGGAGGAAGTATGTCAAGAATTCTCAAATGTTTCTGGTAGTAGTAGAATGAATACACAATGTTTGCATGGCCTCTCTTTATATAGCGTTTTGTTGTCGTAGTTAACGTGGCTTTTTGTTTGGTCCTTCAAATGTGAATACAGTTGGCTTATTTCTACCCAATCATCTTGAGGACTGCTGCCGAAATAAATAGATTATAAGTAGTAGTTGTTGGTTAAATAATCCCCATATAAATAATATCGTGTAATAAATGGAATTACTAAACACAGTAACCAACGACAATAATAAGAAAAATAAAGACACCGAGATTTTTATGTGAAAAACCATTCTTAATAAAGTAAAAAACCACGGCATGAGAGGAGCAATTGATCTCACTGTAGCAAAGATTTTGCAATTTGTGGTACTGAGTAAAACTCCAAGGCCACTAACACTCAAAAGAAATAACTCTCTATTAATTTTAACACTTTATTATAATACCGCTCAAGATCTCTATGTTGTCTCTCACGGAGTATTTTTCTTCTTACCATGTGAATTCTCTTTTATTCTATCTGTTTGGTGTGTTTAATCAATAAAAGTAGAAGCACCTATTTGCAGTTGCAGAATACTTATGATGATGTGACATTAACATTACTGCAAAAGTCAGCTTCTACACCTAAAATCAAAGAACAATTAATTGTTGCCCAAATCTTTTCTACTTTCGTTGGCTTGACATTTCAAAGTCAAAGGAGACTTATCTTCTTTCGTAGGCCATGGGATGGACCCAATAGTTAGAGATTTTAATACGGTAAAACTCTTATATAATAATATTTATATTAGTGGAATAATAGTAGATTCTATTACAAATGTAGCATATTTGAATAAAATACTAATATTTAATAGTAACTCATTTATTCTTTAACTCTTCTCGAAAATAAGGGATTATGTTTAAATTATTAATATATTATTTCTCTTTCTATCTCATATCACTTCACCATGGACTCTCCTACGAATTTCCAACCTTTTGGTGCTTCTCTATTGCCTTTTCGAGTATCAAATTCCTTCTTTTAATTTTCACCCATCCATTAATTTGTCAATTTGTTCGATATAATTATTTATCTTTTCTTGTAATTTGGTTTGAATCTCACAAGTTTAGAACTTGAGACAATGATGACGAAACATTTATATATGCAATCAAGCTATGAAAGCGTATCACATATATACCATGAACATATCTTAGTTATGTCAAGTAAATATACACACAAAATAAACAAATACATATATACGAAATACCATCGTTATACCATTTATATAATTATATATACACACTTTAACCGAAGCAACATCCATGCATTGATCTTTCTAACAGTATACCGTATTATTAATTATATATTTTTATTATTGGATAATCATATAAGATTTTTATTATACCAAACGTATAAATAATTTACAACGCATGTATACCATATATATATATGTACCTTATATAACTTTTAACTAAATGTGTGTATTTTATATTTTTCAGAATATAAGGATGTTTATGATAAATATACATGATTTCTTCCAGTATTATACATATTATTAATTTACATGTTTTGATGAAAAATTAATGAAAATATTATTAAAGAGAACACATGACTGAATGTGTATTTTAATTCAAGAAGAGTAGCAATCACTTTAAAATTATAATAATTCACGAAAGTGCCGTAATTTATTTGTGATTGGTAAGACTTGTGTATCACTAACTAATATGCCTATTTTAGTGAAATTTGGAAGGGAGTTTTATTTTTGGATGAACGTTATCATCTTTCCTTTTATTTTTGCTTATTTTTAGGGATTATTAATGTAAAGATCTGACCGGTCGTTTTTCTTTCTAAATCTCTTTTTCCCTAAATAAGATTTCATGTATGTGCTTTTATTGTTTTATGACCTACGGGGATGGTTAGTTCGGGATTTGGAAGGATTCGGGTTGAAATCGGAACACTTGGTTCTTTAGTTTGGCTTTAAAGGCTAAGTTTGACTTTAGTCAACATTTTGAGAAAACGACCTCGGAACCGAGATTTGACGGTTTCAATAGGTTCCTTTGTCGATTTTGGATTTGGGCGTATGTTCGGACCGGGTTTTGGATGACCTAGGAGCGTTTCAGCGCTTAATGTTGAAAGTTGACTTATTGAAGGTTTAAAAGTTGTTTGAATTTAGTTTGGACTAGGTTTTGGTGTTATCGAGGTCCATTTGCGATTCCGAACCGGGGAATAGTTCCATATGGTGATTTAAGACTTGCACGCAATGTTTGGTGCCACCGAGTAGTTTAAGTATGAATCGGCACGTTCAGAGTAAGTTGGAAGACCTCGTGATAACACTCGAAGTGTAATTATATTTTTGATATCTTTTCCTTGCTTGAGAGGCTAAAATTGTATAAGACAAAATTATTTGGGACTTATCACGCGTGAAAGAATTACTCACTTCCTGCTTGTTATTGAGTTATCATTATTATTTACGTAACTCATGCTTACTTCGAATTCTGTATGTCTTTACTATTAGCCCATAGTAAGTGTCGATATCAACCCTCGTCGCTACTTCTTCGAGGTTAGACTTGATACTTACTGGGTACATGTTGTTTATGTAGTCACGCTACACTTCGGTGCTAACTGTGCAGGATCTGAGGCAAGTGCATCTGGCGGTCACCCCGGCGCGCATCCCCGATACCATAAGGCTTAGTGATGAGCTACTTCTTGAGCCGTTCTGCAGCACCTAGAGCCTTTAGTTTTTACTTATTTTCTGTGTATGTTATTTCAGACAGTAGTTAGAATTTTGTATATTCTACTAATACTCATACACTTGTGACACCAGGTCTTGGCACACACTCTAGTAGACTTTATGGTTTTGGAGTATTTGTATATATATGATTGCACTCAATTGCTTCCGTTTTATTTATTAAACTTTCTACTTCTTAAATCTCTTAATAAATAAAAATTTAATTACTTGGATACTTATTAAAAGGAGTAATCACGTAGTTAGTTCACCGTTGGCTTGCCTAGCAGCGACGTTGGGCGCCGTCACGACCTATAGATCGTGACAATTAAACATTCCTATTTTAATGGGATTGGGTCTAGTTTCCATGTAATGTAAAATAACTATTGCTGCTAGGTTTTTAAAATTTTTTCTTAAATATTGCCTACTTATATTTTTTCCCCCAATAGTTAGGTGTTGGGAAAAATTCAAGGACGGATGTACTTTGTCTTATACAATATATGTGTCATTAGATCTATCAAAACTGACTAAACCAACTTTATCGTACCGTATCGTACCAAATGGAGTATTACGTTTCTTTTAATAAAATCATAAATTTTTATATTATTTTGTATCGAATAATAGGATAAGTTTTTGTTTTATATAAATAAACTAAACCAAAAAAATATCGAACCGTACTGAATAAATTTATATATATAAAAATATATCTTATAAATTAAGTTTAAAACTGAAAATCATTAATACACAATTTCTGGGGAAGATATGGACTTCCAAACCTAATCAAAGCATTGTATCTGAGTCTTCTTTATTCTTTCTGTGTAATCTTTCGGTTCATCTGATTTTTAGAATTTTTGTAAATATACAACCTTAAGTCCTAAATTTTACACGTCAAATGTAACAGCATATCAAAGACAAATCAGCTTTTAAGTTTGTTTTGCCAAATTAAGAGGGTGTTTAGATTGACTTTTAAGCTGGTCAAATCAGCTTTTAAGTTTGTTTTAGTTTTTTTTCAGTATTTGACAAAGTTAAAAACTGTTAAAAACAAGTCAAAAGCAATAAGTTGGACAACCTCAACTTATTGCTCTTTAGCTTAAAAGTTGTTTCTGCTGAAAAATCATTTTTTTTAAGTCAAAAAAGCATGAACTGGCAGTTTTTGAACGTTAATTGAGAAATAGTCAGTGCTTGCAAAGTATTTACAAAATAGCCACTATTTAATCCGAAGTTAAAATTTGGACAAAAATACCCTTAACTAAAACACGTAAAAATTCAGGATAATATGCTAGATTATAAAACTCCTGCCTATAAAGATCCAGAATATTATACTAGGTTCCAGCATATTTTGAATTCCAGCACAATATGCTCGAATTTCATAAGTAAAAAAATTATTCGCCAGCATATTATGCTGGATTTTTCCAGATTTTAACTAAGGGTATATTTGTCCATAGTTTATTTTCACATGAAAAAATGATAAAATTTCAATTAATTTTGAATTAATGACTAATTTTAAATAGCAATAGTAAATCAGGCTAGTTAATGCTCACTTTCTTTCAAAAGATAGAGGGAAGAAGGAAATACAGTTAGCTCTGGGTTTCATTTATGTTATAGGCATCATTAAAGCGGCAAATACATAATAGAAAGCAAAATAAATTTAAAGCAAAGGAACAAGGGATATTCGCTTTTAGCTTATTCAGAAACTATTTATATTTGACAGTCGAAAAAGTGTATAAAATTTATATAATTTTTGTATATAACATCAGGATGTATATATATTTAAAAATACACAAAAAATAAATATATTTTCAATTATTATTTTAAGAGCGTATATAATGTCATTTTCTCAAGGAACAATCCAAGCTTGAATCAACCAACAATATAAAAGAATTTGTAACTGAAATAGCAGCCCATAGAAGATAAAAACTTTATATAGCCGTATTTTATATTTATTACTTTTTCGAGACAAAAACGCCCCTGTCAGGCCAAAGATACGATCGCATATCTGTCGCATATCAGATATCGGTCTGCATATTTGACGCGACCATCACAAAGGTAGCCCTAGCCTTCACCGCAATTCAGCACGAAGCATGGTTTGCGGCCCGCATGTCAAGAATGCGGGTCGCATTCTTGACCGCATTTTTGACGTTGGTTTTTGTCCAGAAATTTGTCCCGGTCTGCGGTCTCTGTGTGGTGAAATGCGGTCCGCATTTCAGAAATGCGACCGCATTTCCGACCGCATTCTTGACACGAATCTTGCCCAGAAATCTGTTTGAGTTTGCTATCTCATTGCGAGATATGCGGTCCGCATTTTGACTCTAGTTTTTCTGCAGGTTTTTCTTTCCAACTATGAAATGTCCGTTTAACCACCCAAAACTCACCCGAGGCCACTGGGACCTCAACTAGATATACCAACCTACCCCATAACATTATTCAAACTTGTTCCGGCCTTCGGAACGCTCAAACAACCTCTCAACGCCAAATTCGCGTCGGATTCAAGCCTAAGGATTTCAAAATCTTCTAAATCGCTCTTTTGATCTAAATCCAACCAAACCACGTCCGAATGACCTGAAATTTTGCACACAAGTCCTAAATCCCATATCGAAGCTACAACAACTTTCGAAATTCCATTCCGACCCTCGGATCAATCTCGCCTATCAACCGGAAATCGCCAAAGTTCTAACTTCACCAATTCAAGCCTAATTCTACGCCGGACCTCCAAAACCAATTTCGATCACACTCCTAAGTCAATAATTACCTCCCGAAACTAACCGAACCATCGGAACTCACATCCGAGCCCTCTAACTCATAAGTCAACATCCATTTGACTTTTACAACTTGAACCTTCTTGGAAGAGACTAAATGTCTCATTTCTTAGCACATCTACTCCGAACGCAAACTATTCAACGTGATTACATAAATCACGGATAACGAAGCATAATAAGGTAGAAATGGGGAAAACAGAGCGGTAGCTCATGAGACGACTAGCTGGGTCGTCACATTCTCCCCTACTTAAACAAACGTTCGTCCTCGAACGAGTCAAGAAACATACCTGGAACCTCGGATAGGTGAGGATATCTGCTCTGCATCTCCCGCTCGGTTTCCCAAGTAGCCTCCTCCACGGACCGACCTCTCGACTGAACTTTCACTGAAGCTATCTCCTTGGACCTCAACTTCCGAACCTGACGATCTAAAATTGCCACTGGCTCTACCTCATAGGTCAAATCATCATCCAACTGAATCGTGCTCAAACCCAAAATATGAGACAGGTCCCCAATATACTTCCGGAGCATAGATACATGAAATACTAGGTGTACACTCAACAGACTGGGTGGCAAACCAAGTTCATAAGCCACCTCCCCAACTCTTCGAAGCACCTCAAACGGCCCAATGAATCGAGGACTCAATTTCCCTTTCCTCCCGAATCTCATAACACCTTTCATGGGCGAAACCTTCAGCAAGAACTTCTCACCAACCATGTAGGACACATCTCGAACCTTTCTATCGGCATAACTTTTTTGCCTCGACTGCGCTGTACGGAGCCTCTCCTGGATTACTTTCACCTTTTCTAGAGCATCTCGAACCAAGTCAATCCCCAATAGCCTAGCCTCGCCGGGCTCGAACCAACCAACTGGAGATCTACACCGTCTCCCATACAGAGCCTCATACGGAGCCATTTGAATGCTTGAGTGGTAGCTGTTGTTATAAGCGAACTCCGCAAGCGGTAGAAACTCATCCCATGAACCTCTGAAATCAATAACACATGCTCGTAACATGTCCTCCAGTATCTGAATGGTATGTTCGGACTGCCCATCCGTCTGAGGATGAAATGCGGTGCTCAATTCCACCTGAGTACCCAACTCCCTCTTCACGGCTTTCCAGAACTGCGAGGTGAACTGAGTACCTCTATCTGAAATGATAGAAACTAGAACACCATGCAGCCGAACAAGCTCTCGGATATAAATCCTTGCCAACCGTTCTGAAGAATAGGTAGTACACACAGGAATGAAGTGCGCGGACTTGGTCAGCCGATCCACAATCACCCAAATAGCATCGAACTTCTTCAAAGTCCGTGGGAGTCCAACAACAAAGTCCATAGTGATCCGCTCCCATTTCCACTCGGGAATAACTATCTGCTGAAGCAAATCGCCCGGTCTCTGATGCTCATATTTTACCTGCTGGCAGTTGAGACACCGAGCCACGAATCCCACAATATCTTTTTTTTAATCCTCCTCCACCAATAATGTTGTTTCAAGTCCTGATACATCTTTGCGGCACCCGGATGAATGGAATACCGCGAGCTATGGGCCTCCTCCAAAATGACTCTCGAAGCCCATCCACATTGGGCACACAAATTCGGCCCTGCATCCTCAACATTCCATCGTCGCCGATGGTCACATCTTTAGCATCATTATGCTGAACTCTGTCCTTAAGGACAAGCAAATACGGATTGTCATACTGACGCTCCCTGATGCGATCATATAACGAGGACCGAGAAACCACGCAAGCCAACACCCCATGGGATTCCGAGATGTCTAATCTCACAAGCCTATTGGCCAAGGTCTGGACATCGACTGCGAGAGGTCTCTCCCCAACTGGAATGTACGCCAAGCTCCCCATACTCACTGCCTTTCGGCTCTGCCTCAAATTAAGAACCTTTTGCTTGAACAAATGTTGAAGGCTACGATGATCCGTAAACACCTCACAAGATACGCCGTACAAATAATGCCTCCAAATCTTCAAAGCATGAACTATGGCAGCCAGCTCCAAATCATGCATGGGGTAGTTCTTCTCATGAGGCTTCAACTAACGAGAAGCATAAGTAATAACTCTACCCTCCTGCATTAGTACACATCCGATCCCAACTCTCGAGGCATCACAATATACGGTATACGAACTTGAGGCTGATGGTAGAACCAATACAGGAGCTGTGGTCAAGGTTGTCTTAAGCTTCTGAAAGCTCTCCTCACACTTGTCCGACCACACAAATGGAACACCCTTTTGGGTCAACTTGGTCAAGGGCGACGCAATGGATGAGAAACCCTGAACAAACCGGCGATAGTAGCCTGCCAACCCAAGAAAGCTACGAATCTTTGTGACTGAGGACGGTCTAGGCGAACTTTGAACCGCCTCTATCTTCTTTGGATCAACCTGTATACCCTCGCTGGACACTACGTTCCCCAAGAAAGCCACTGAGTTGAGCCAAAACTCACACTTAGAGAATTTTGCATAAAGCTTTTTCTCCCTCAATCTATGCAACACAATTCGCAAATGCTCTGCGTGCTCTTCCTGACTACGCGAGTACACCAGAATATCATCAATGAATACCACAATGAACGAATCTAGATAAGGCCGAAATACATTGTTCATCAACTCCATGAACGCCGCTGGGGCATTGGTTAGCCCGAAAGACATAACAAGAAACTCATAGTGACCATATCTAGTCCGGAAAGCAGTCTTAAGAATGTCTGCATCCCTGATCTTTAACTGGTGATATCCTGAACGGAGATCAATCTTGGAGAACACTCGTGCTCCCTGAAGCTGGTTAAATAAATCATCAATGCGAGGCAAAGGATACTTGTTCTTGATTGTTACTTTGTTCAATTGCCTATAATCGATGCACATTCTCATCGTGCCATCCTTTTTTTTCACAAACACAACCGGTGCACCCCAAGGTGACAAACTAGGTCGAATGAACCCCTTATCAAGGAGTTCCTGAAGTTGCTCCTTTAATTCTTTCAATTCTGCTGGTGCCATACGATACGGTGGAATAGAGATGGGTTGAGTGCCCGGCACCAGGTTAATACCAAAATCAATATCCCTGTTCGGTGGCATGCCCGGCAGGTCTGCAGGAAATACATCGGGAAAATCCCTCACAACTAGGACAGAATCAATGCTAGGATTCTCAGCTCCGACGTCCCTCACAAACGCCAGATATGAAAGACAACCCTTCCCAACCATACGCTGGGCTTTTAAGAACGATATCACCCTACTAGGGACATAGTCAGTCACACCATGCCACTCGATCCGCGGTTCACCCGGCATAGCCAGAGCAACTTTCTTAGCATGACAGTCTAAAATAGCACGACACGGAGATAACCAATCCATGCCCAAAATGACATCAAAATCTACCATGCTTAATAGTAATAGGTCCACTCGGGTCTCCAGACCCCCAATAGTTATTACACACGACCGGTACACACGGTCTACAACAACAGTATCGCCCACCGGGGTAGACACATGAACAGGTAAAGCAAGAAACTCCCGGGGCATACCCAAATAATGACCAAAATATGAGGAAACATATGAATAGGTGGAACCGAAATCAAATAACACAGAGGTATCTTTGTGGCAGACAGAAACAATACCTGTAATAACGGCATCTGAAACACTGGCATCTGTTCTGCCTGGGATAACATAGAATTGAGCCTGGTCACCACCTGCTCGACCTCCCCCTCTAGGGCAACCTCTGGCTGCCTGACCTCCACCCCTAGCTGGCTGGGCGGGTGGTAAAGTAACTGGAGCAGAAGTCGAGGGTTGACCCCTTTGTTGGGACGATCTAGCACCTCGATGAGGACAATGCCTCCACATGTGGCCCATCTCGCCACACTCATAATAGTTCCCTGATGCTCTAGCAGATGCACTCGGCATAGAAGGACGCTGGGCCGACGAAGCATGAGCTGGAAGGGCGCTGAGTGATGACTGGCCCTGCGGCAGCCCATGATAACCACGACCTACAGATGCCCCACGGTACTCTGGACGAGCTAACTGAGCAGGCCTGAAGGAACGACCTCTACCTTGTTGAAACTGGCCCCTCGAAGGAGCACCACTGTAACTGCCTGATCCTCGAGGCCTCTTAGCCTCCCTTTCCTCTCGCTCCTGACGGCGAACCGTCTCAATCTCGCGAGCTATATCAACCACTTCCTCGAAAGTAGCACCCAATACTCTCTCCCTGGTCATAAGTATACAGAGGTGATAGTTAAGGCCATCCACAAACCTCCTGATCCTTTCACGATCAGTCGGAACCATCCAGGCAGCATGACGAGCCAACTCAGAAAATCTTGACTCATATTGCGACACAGTCATATCCTCCTGTCGCAGCCATTCGAACTGTCTACGCAGCTCCTCTCTGCGGGACTGCAGCACATACTTCTCTAAGAAAAGAGTGGAGAACTGCTGCCACGTAAGAGGCGCTGCATCAACCGGCCTACGCCTCCCACCAATTAAAGGCAGCTCCCGTAAACTAAAATGTGGTAAATGCCACACCACTAGATTCAAGAATCCCGGCTGTCCGGAGCATTCGCTGACACTTGTCAAGAAAACACTGGGCATCCTCGCCCTCAGCACCACTGAATGATGGAGGCCGGAGTCTGCCAAACCTCTCAAGACGACGCTGCTCATCATCTGGCATAACTGGTACTATGAATTCCTGAGCTGGTGCAACCGGCTGGGCTGGAGGTGCCCCCGGCATCTGAAGTCCCTGCACTACCTGCTCAGGTGTACGGGCAATAGGGGTCTGATTGCCTCCCCCGGCCTGTGAAGTAGTTGCGGCTGTGGTGGCTGAAATCGCCTGAGCCAGGCCAGTGCAAACAAATAATATCTGAGCCAAGGTCTCCTGAAGACCTAGAATAGCGATAGGCACAGCTGGTGCCTAAACTGGTGCTGCTGGAGCCTGTTCCTGAGCTGGGGCAGCTGGTGGATCAACAGATGTTGCCCTCGCTGCTCTGCCTCTACCACGACCACGACCTTGTCCTCGGCCTCTGGTGGCCTCAGTAGGTGGTACTGGTGGTCGTCCACCTCGTCTGGTAGTTCGCGGCCTCACCATCTGTGAGAGAACAGGATAGAAAAAGTTTTAGTACTTGGTTCAACAATCTCGCACGACAAGAATTTCAAGAACATGGAGTTTTCCTAAAAAGGTTCTGCAGCCTCTCGAAGATAAGTACAGACGTCTCCGTACCGATCCGCAAGACTCTACTAAACCCGCCCATGACTCGTGAAACCTATGTAACCTGGGCTCTGATACCAAGCTGTCACGACCCGAATCCCAAACCCGGTCGTGATGGCGCCTCTCGAGAAGACAAGGCTAGCCAATTCGAACTAACACTCGTTTTAAGCAGTTATGACAGTACTTACATAATTTAATAACAGCAAATAGCGGAAACATAGCTATCCATCCCGACAACAGCCCAAACCGGGGTGTCACAATGTCTTGAGCAACTAATGAAATCCTAATAATAAGATTACTATTACAATATCTCTAGCACAATTGTTTGAAGAAAATGGAAACAACAAGATAAAAGAGGTACGGGGCTGCGGACGTCAACAGCTACCTATCACCGCTCTAACAGTCGTAGTCAATGCCTCGGAGCGGAATCAATAACGCCTGAATCTGCACACATGGTGCAGGGAGTAATATGAGTACTTTCAACTCAGTAAGTAATAAATAAAATAATGCCTGAAAGTAAGGAAACACATAACGCACAAGGCAATGCATAATGAAGCAGTAAAACATTATTTGAAAATAGTAAATCAGTGAGAAATCAAGCAAAATCTTCCCAGCTCTGGTTACCAGTTGCCATTGTTACCAATTGTAACATCCCTGGTCTCAATATCATTTAAAAATCAAGCCCCTCGGGCAATATCACAGAACAATATCATCTTCCCAGCTCTGGTTACCAGTTGCCATTGTTACCAACTGTAAGGGTTCCCTGCGCTCATTGGGGGTGTACAGACTCCGGGAGCGGCCCCTTACGGCCCAAGCGCTATATCATATCTCGTGGTAGGCGTACCACCCGATCCCTTTTACATCATATCTCGTGGTAGGCGTACCACCCGATCCCATTTACATCATATCTCGCGGTAGGCGTACCACCCGATCCCTTTTTACATCATTTAAAATGTCATTTAAATCTCAAAACTGAGTAAAAGTGACTGAGTTGTAAAACAGTGGAAAGCAACATGATTGAGTTCAAGTAATGAATCAAAACAGTAAGGAAACAGTGATAAATACCACCGAAGGGTTCAAATAACCGGCACGAAGCCCAAATATGGCAATCAGCCCAAATCATGATGATATCAAATAAGTTTCAATCAAATATGTAGTAAAATCATCAATTGGGATGGACCAAGTCACAATCCCTAGTAGTAAACGACCCCACGCTCATCATCGAGCGTGTGCCTCACCTCAATATAGCACTACAATGTGCAATCCGGGTTTTCAAACCCTCATAACATTATTTACAATCACTACTCACCTCAAACTGGCTAAATCTCTAGCCCACGACGCCTTTGCCCTTTGAATTGGCCTCCGCGCGCGTCGAATCTATCCAAAATTAGAACTAATATGTCACAATATGCTGGGTAACAAAGCCCATGCGAGAACAATCAATAATTACTAAAAAATCCCAAAATTAGCAAAACCCGAGCCCCGGGCTCACTTCTCGAAATTCAGTAATTTCTCACCTCAACGGATTCCTTATCTACCCTCGAGTCCAACCATACAAAATTTATTGAATTCCGACCTCGGTTCGACCTCTAAGTCTTAAAATCTAAACTTAAGGGTTTTCAACAGTTTCCCCAACTTAAATCACCAATTGCATACTAGAATAGTAATAGGTTTGGGTAATTTGACCAAGATTGAGTTAAGAACACTTACCCCGATGTTTCCCTTGAAAATCTTCCAAAATCCCTTCAAGATTAATTGCAATCCAAGTTCTATGGCTCCAACTATATTCAAGATGGCCAAAACTCCTTCTTTTAAGAATTTGTCCAAGAAAATATCCTTTGGATATAGTTTTGAGGTTGATTTGCTGTGATTTTATGGTGTTTGGAGGTGTTCCTCTTCGTGGGTAATGAAAATGGGTTTTGCATCGATTCTCCTTGAATCCCTCGTTAATTTCCTTCAAGAACCTCCAAAAATGAGCAACTATGGGTGAAAATAAACCCAAAATTGCGGACAAAAAGACTTACAAAATATTCTGCCCAGGCTTTATTGAGTTGTACCTTGCGCTGTGCAAGTTGTACATCCTCTAACCATTTTCCCTTGCTGAACACCTTCTATTAAAACGCTCATAACCCCTTGTGGAAATATCCAAATGATCAGCGGTTTGAAGATTTAGAAACTATCTTTCATCTGATAGGTAGTACACTATATAACTCTTTATATATTCCGAGATATGAGCTTCTAAGATGCATCAGAAAATTCTGTCGAAATTGCTCTCCCAGCCACTTCGATCAATCATAACTTTCTCATAGAATATCCAAATTAGAAATGGTTTATCTTTCTGGAAACTAGAATACAAGGGCTACAACTTTAATGTTTTATAATTTCTCTGATTCCTTATAGATTACAAGATATGAGCTTTCAAACTGGACTACTCGCACCAGAAATTTTCTGGTGCACAGCTGAAGCTAAAAAAAAAATCTGCAATTTTTCCAAAGATGAAATAGTCCGTTTAACCACCCAAAATTCACCCGAGGCCACTGGGACCTCAACCAAATATGCCAACATATCCCATAAAATCATTCAAACTTGTTCCAACCTTCGGAATGCTCAAAAAAACATCACAACACCAAATTCGTGTCGGATTCAAGCCTAAGAATTTCAAAATCTTCTAAATTACTGTTTTGATTAAAAAAAAAAAAACCACGTTTGAATGACATGAAATTTTGCACACACATCCCAAATGATATAACGAAGCTACAACAACTCTCAGAATTTCATTCCGACCCTCGGATCAAAATCTCGCCTAACAACCGAAAATCGCCAAAATACTAACTCCACCAATTCAATCCTAATTCTACACCGGACCTCCAAAACCAATTCTGATCACACACCTAAGTCATAAATCACCTCCCAAAGCTAACCGAACCATTGGAACTCACATCTGAGCCCTCTAACTCATAAGACAACATCCCGTTGACTTTTCCAATTTAAACCTTCTTAAAAGAGACTAAGTGTCTCATTTCTTACCAAATCTATTCCGAACGCAAACTACTCAACTCGATCACATAAAACATGGATAACGAAGCATAATGAATCAGAAATGGGGGAAACGGAGCGGTAACACATGAGACGACTGGCCGGGTCGTCACATCTTCCTATGAGGTTTCTTAATTTTGGGGATATCTATGGCAAATTGCTCACAGAACTCTCCTAATTGTTGTCTTTTATTTAGACGGTGTTTTTTAATCTCTTGTTTTAGCTTAATCTCATTACAAAGAGCTAACCCTTCCTGAGTGCATACACTAATTAACTTACCATAAGTATAACTATTATAATCTATACTCATAGCAGTACCCCTAAGGGTCTTTCTAATTCTTTCAGAAAATAAAGTGGGAAGCCCATCTATAAATTTAGACTTCCAGTGAGTACTATTATACTCGGTAATTTCATAAATCTGGATAGAAATACATCCTTATACCATCTAAACTCTGTAAGTGTATGACACCTAAGATTTTGAAGCATAGTCCTAACGGTCTCACTATTATCTGACCATCTTCCTGAGAAATGTTCTATAATATTGAGAACTAAAGAATAGACTATGTTCTGAACATTATGACCATTTTCTATCTTAACAGCTCCTAAGATATCTGCTCTTTGACTATTAGTCAAATAATTATCCCACCAGCCTTTCAGTTGGCCAGTAAACCCAGCTATAATCATATCAGCTATAGTTTTTTCAGAATTATTATTTACCTTACATATAGTACTATACATAAGCATTCTATGTACCTGAATCTAAATCTGTCTATCCGTGAAACCATCTATGTTCCATTCATAGATTTCCTTACCACTATAACTCTGTGAGAAGTAATTGGGCTCTAGTTCTTCTAGTAAAACATCCTGAAGGGTCGGTCTATGATAATAGTACATCCTTCGTACTGGCTTCCTAGCAAACATCTCTGAGATTTTATTAATCTCATCAGAAAGTTTTTCCTTTCTTTCTTCGCTAGATAAATTTTCTAAATTTAAAGGACTAATTCTAAATCCTTCAAATTTCTTATTAAGTAGTTCCTCCAAGTCATCAAGATTTTTTAATTTAAAGTCTTTGACTTTTGGAGGGGGTTGGATACTGCAGTCGTTATTTGCTCCTTACCTTTTATAGTATCCTTGTTGCTAATTTTTTGGACTTCTGCTATAAGCTTGTCCAATCTATCACTGATAGAAGATACTTGTTCACCCAGAATACTAACATAGATGTTTGTATAATATTCTGAGTCAACATCATATTTGAATTTCTAGCAGTAATAGTACAAGTATTATCATCAAACAACTTAGAAAAGGCAGTATAATATATAACTTTATATTTTTCTCCCATTTGGAAAGATGTTTGGGGTCGGAAAACAGATTTAGTAACTTCCCCACTACTAAGCTTATAATCTTTTTCTAGCATGGAAATTGCTACAACCCATATTTGTACACGTTAGATTACGTCGTAAGATAGTCTACATAGGTCCGAGAAGAGATTACCTTTGAGATAATAAGAATTTAGTCCTATTGGTCTTAAATTATGCAAGGGTGTGTAAGGGTGGTTAACAAGTATTAGAAGATAAACGAGTTAAGGATATTGTAACTCGTATTTTCGGGCAAATCGGGAGGTGATTAACATTACCAAGAGGTCATGTTTTAAGGTATTTGAATCATATAATATCCGTTTCATAAGTCTTGAAGTCAAACGAGTTATGAAACAAAAATCGACAAAAGTTATCGCAACTTAGGTTCACAATTTTACTTAAACATTAGGTCAAATGTTTCTGAGCTTTTCTCCCAATTTACAAGGAATTATGAGGTGATCTACCTACCAAATTAAAGGTCTATGAGTCTAGTTTCCACCGCATCAAACTGTTTGTCAATACGATCTCAGAGTATAGAGATAATTATATTTCCAAAGACCTGCACAGATTGGTAGGTGACAAGTAGGTGCATCACCTACTTGCCAAAATTAGGGGACAAAATTAAAAGTCCCAAAGTCGGCCAAGAGAGGACTTTTAAGGGATTTTAAACTCAGTTATTTCATCCTTATATCATACCTTCAAAAATCCAAAATTGAACCCCTGCAACCCTTCCCCAAAAATCCCACACAAACCCTAATCGATTTTCCCTCTCTTTCAAGTTCTAATTGGGGGTGAAACCTAGAGTTTGAAGAACAAAGGAAAGGGATAAGTTATCCAACAAGTAAGGTAAGTTTACTGCTCTCTTTCTAACATTTTTTTCTCCTTTGAATTCATGGTAATTCGTTCTATACATGTAAGAACTCACGGGACGGTGATCGGAAGCCGTGAGTTCGAGTTATTCAATTGCAGCGGACTGTTTTGTGGAGTGTTTTGTGTTGCTGTTGGGCTGCGTGTTTTACTACTGTTTTGTGGAGTTTTGGAGGAATAAGGGTGTGGAGAAATATCATATAGATTTAGGGTTGTGGGCTGATAGTTCTTCGTAACATTTCTGGGTCGTTTGACACGACTATGGTGGCCATCGTATGTATGAAGTGATTAGCTTGTGCGTGAACTGTTTTAGGAGGCTTAATATGATTATTATTGATGTTGTTTGGGCTGTTTGGTGATTCTGTTAACTTTTGGGAAGTCATATATATAGGGGAGGTACTGTCCATTTTATCGCAAAATAGGTTACCGTCGATACATAATAGTTACAACGCTTAAACGATAATGGTAGTGTCATTTCTCTTATTGTAGACTAAGGTGTCATGGAATATTCATAGATTGAGGTTGGGAAGTATATACAAGGTATGTGAGACTGTCCTTTTCCTTCTTTTGCATGACTCTGATTGTACATAATGCAATGAACGAGCCTCAAAGATACTCTACTCTTAGAAGGTAGTAGTATTTCTATTGTTTCCCCCCTTATTGGAGGATCGATGTTGATGTTACTTCTTTGACCTTACGCCAGTCCGAAAGGTTGAAACTGTGATTCCAATGAGTCCAGCATGCATTATCTATTTTACTCTACCGAGCCGCGCTATTGTCGGCCGGGCAAGCACCTATTGTGCAACCACTGATCAGCTGGGTATGATGAAGATGAGGCCCACAGAGGCGTATGTATATGATGATGATAAGGCCCACAGAGGCGTATGTATTGATTTTAAAAAGGATATATATATATATATATATATATATATATATA
>MCJB01001844.1:15239-27002 GCA_002018475.1 Nicotiana obtusifolia
AAGACCTCCCCAAAACCAAACTAACCACCCCGCCAAGTCACATAGCAAAAATTACACATAGGAGAAATGAGACTAAAATACTCAAAACAACCAGCCAGGTCGTTACAAAATCCTCTTCAAAACTTGTCCCTCTCCAAGTCTAGGGTTCAAATGAGAAAATGGGTCTAATTTCCGATGTAGTTCTAATAATATCAAGTGCGGATGTTACAATTGCAAATTTGTGATCAAGGGTTCGCAAATGCGACTATCGCAAATACGAAGAAGGGCTCGCAAAAGAAAACTTGGCCTCTAAGCAGCGGTTTCGCAAATACAACCAGGGAGCTCACAAATGCAACCAAGCGTCGGAAATGGCGTTGTCCTCTTCGCGAATGCGGATGTCATAATTGCAACACCAACTTCGCGAATGCGAAGATTCCCTTCTCATCCTAACATCACAAATGCGTTCAGTACCCCGCAAATGTGAACCTTCACAAATGTAACAAGACCTTCGCAAATGCGAGGTTTGCAGTACCAGAAAACTGAAACTTCTCCAAAACTCATCCAAACTTATTTGAAAATCACATGAGCCCCACACCAAGCATCCACACAAGTATATAGACCCCAAAGCCTTCAT
This sequence comes from Nicotiana obtusifolia, assembly GCA_002018475.1. NCBI lineage: Eukaryota > Viridiplantae > Streptophyta > Magnoliopsida > Solanales > Solanaceae > Nicotiana > Nicotiana obtusifolia. The sequence goes on from MCJB01001844.1 coordinate 15,853, forward strand.
GGAGCAAAACTAACAATCCTTGCAAGTCACAAAACAACAACTAAACACACGGGAAGCATCAAATGGGGAAATGCAGTTCAGATACGCAAATCAATCGGCCAGGTCATTATATTTTCCCCCTCTTAAACAAATGTTCGTCCTCGAACGAATTAAGAATCATACTTGAAGTGCCAAAAAGATAAGGATATCTACTCCGCATATCATGCTCGATCTCCCAAGTCGCCTCCTCGACTGGTTGACCTCCCCACTGCACCTTCACCGTTGCAATATCTTCAGACTTGAGCTTCCGAGCATGCCGATCCAAAATGGCCGCCAGCTCTTCCTCATAAGCCATATTGCCATCCGACTGTATTGTGCGGAAGTCCAAAACATGGGACTTATCTTCATGATACTTCTGAAGCATAGAAGCATGGAATACCAGATGAATTTCCGAAAGACAAGGAGGCAAGACAAGTTTATAAAAAACCTCACCAACTTTACCCTCTCCAAAGCATCATGGACCAAGTATGTGCCCAATAACCTAGCCTCGCTGGGCTCGAACAAACTAAACAAGAGAACGACACCACCTCCCATATAAGGCCTCACACAAAGCCATGTGATTACTCGACTGGTAGTTGTTGTTGTACGAAACTTCCCTAAAGGCAGAAATTGGTCCCAGTGGCCTCCAAAATCAATTGCATGCCCTCAACATATCCTCCAAGATTTGAATGGTCTACTTGGACTGCCTGTCCGTCTTAGGGTGGAATGCAATACTCAAATAAACCTGCGTACACAAATCATGCTAAACCGCCCTCCAAAAATGCGATATGATAGAAACAGGTACATAATGCAGACAAATAATCTCCCTGATATAGATCCTAGCCAACTGCTCTGAAGTGTAGGAAGTCATGACTGGAATGAAATGCGTCGACTTGGTCAACCAATCCACAGTGACCCAAATGGCATCAAACTTCCATAATAATCCAAATGGCAACCCTACCACAAAGTCCATGGTAATGTGCTTCCACTTGCAATCCGACATATTAATCATCTAAAGAAAACCACCTAGTTTTTTATGCTCCTACTCGACCTGTTAGCAATACAAACACCTAAAAACATGCCCAACAATGTCTTTCACCCTCCTCCACCAATAATGTATCTTCAAGTCACGATATATCTTCTAGCACCTGAATGTATAAAATACCTCAACCTATGAGCCTCCTCAAGAATCAACTCCCGTAAGCCATCGGTATTAGGAACACAAAAGAAGTTGCAATACACCATCATCACCGATAGTCACCTCATTAGCATCACTGTGCTTCACCGTGTCCTTAAGGACAAGCAAATAGGGATCATGATACTAGCGAACCCTAATGCGCTCAAACAAGGACGACCAAGATTCAACACAACACGGACTCCATTCGACATTGAAATATGTAATCTCACCAACCTATTGGCCAACACTAGAACATCCATAGCTAAAGGTCTCTCCCTAACTGGAATGAGAGCTAGTCTCACCATACTCTCCGTCTTCCTACTCAAGGCGTGTGCAACCACATTGGCCATCCCCAGATGATAAGGAATAGTGATATCATAATCGTTCAATAGCTCCCATCTCCCCTGCTTCAAATTAAAATCTGTTTATTTAAACATATGTTGGGGATTTCGATGATCCGTATACACCTCACAAGACACGCCATATAAATAATGCCTCCAAATCTTGAGAACGTTTATAATAGATGCTAATTCCAAATCAGGCACTGGATAGTTCTTCTCATGGGGCTTCAACTTACGTGAAGCATAAGCTATCACCCGAGACCAATACATGAAGAATCACACTCGATCCCAAAGGCAAAACCAAAATTGGAATTGTGGTCACGGAAGTCTTGAACTTTTGAAAGGTCTCCTCACACTTATCTGACCACCCGAAGGGAGCACCCTTCTAAGTCAACTTAGTCAATGGGGTTGCAACGGATGAAAACCCATCTGCAAAGCAGCAATAATACCTAGCCAAACCTAGAAAACTCTTAATCTTAGTGGTTGTAGAAGGTCTCTGCCGACTCTGAACTGCCTCAATCTTCTTTAGATCCACCTAACCCCCTCACTAGACACCGAGTGGCCCAAGAATGCCACCGAATCAAACAAAAACTCAAACTTAGAGAACTTTGCATATAACTTCCTCTCTGTCAAAACGTAGAGCACCCTCCTCAAGTGTGGCTTATGCTCCTCCCTACTACAAGAATACACAAGGATATCAACAATGAACACAATGACTAAAGAGTCAAAATAAGACTGGAACACACTATCCTCAAATGCATGAATGATGTTGGGGCATTAGTCAAGCCAAAAGACATCAATAAAAACTCATAATACCCATATTGAGTCCTCAAATCTGTCTTAGGATTGTTCGAAACCCTGATCTTCAACTGATGGTACCATGATCTCAAGTCAATCTTGGAGAACACCCTAGCACCCTGAAGCTGATGAAACAAATCATCAATGCACGGTAATAGATACTTATTTTTGATGGAAACCTTGTTCAATTGCATGTAGCCAGTGCACATCCTCATGGAACTATCTTTCTTCTTCACAAACAATACTAGTGCACCCCAAGATGAAACACTTAGCGTGATGAATCCTTTATCCTGAAATTCTTGCAAATGTTCCTTAAATTCCTTCAACTCTACTAGAACCATACAATATGGTGGAATAGATAAGTGCTAAGTTACCGGTGCCAAGTCAATTCCAAAATCAATATCCTTATCGGGTGGGATGCCCAATAAGTCTGCAGGAAACATATCTAGAAACTCTCTCACTCTGGGGACTGAATAAATCGTAGGAGTATCAGCATTGACATCTCTAACAAAATCTAAGTACGCCAACCATCACTTCTCAACCATCCGTTGAGATTTCAAAAAATAAACCACCCTACTAGGAATGTGACCAAGTGAACCTCTCCATTCCAACCTCGGCAACCCCGACATAGCCAACATCACGGTCTTAGCATGACAATCAAGAATAGCATGGTATGGAGATAGACAATCATACCTAAAATCGCATCAAAGTCCACCATATCAAGCAGCAAAAGATCTAACCACACAAGATCGATAAACACGATCCACCACAATAGAATCTACAATGGGTGTACACACAAAAATAGGTGTAGCCAAAGAAGCACGAGACATATCCTATAGGAAGCAAAGTAGGATGACACATACGAATAAGTATTACTCGAGTCAAATAAAACTGAAGCATCTCTATGACAGACCAGAACAACATCTGTAATAACTACAGATGATGCGACTGCCTTAGTCCTACCTAGAAAATTGTAACAATGATCCTGGCCTCCCCCTCTAGAATGACCTCTACCGTCTTGTCCCCCACTACGAGCTGGCTGTGCATGGGGTGTAGCATCTGAAGTGGGAATCACAGCTTGAGTACCCTGTTGAGTTCCAAACATGTGTTTGGGACAATATCTCACAATGTACTTAGTATCACCACATTCAAAACACCCTCTGTGTTGGCATAGCTCCTGGAATTGAGTCTACTCCGGACGACTGGAATAACCGTTGTAGGAACCCCGTGCAGGAGGTGCACTGAAGGATGACTATCCGGTATTAGTGCTCTGAAATCCATGGCTAGTTGGATCTACATGAAACCTAAAGTGCGGATTGAACTGGTGGACTGCCAAAGCATCTACCATGACAGACCTTGCCCCTATAGTAGGAGCCACTAAATCCTTCAAAACCATGAGGATTCTTAGCCTCCAGATCCTCCCTCTCTAGCCCGTAGATAAGCTCTATCCTCCGAGCAATCTTTACAACTTGATGAATGCAGTCTTAGTCTTCACTCTTGTGCAATCCGAATTTTAAGGTTGTAGGTGAGTCCCTCAATGAATTTACGGACTCTCTCCCTCTCATTAGAAACCAAAGGAGTTGCATGGTGGGATAACTCTCTAAACCTCATAGCATACTAGCTCACAATCATACCTTCCTGGCGCAAACTCTCAAAATTATTGTGCAGCTCGTCCCTGCAAGTCTGTAGGATAAACTCCCCCAAGGAAAAATCAGAGAACTGGGACCATATAGGTGGTGATGCATCAGCTGGCCTACTCGCCTCATAAGTCAAACACTAATTGTATGTCAGCCCCGTCAACTGAAAAGTAGTAAAGTCACTTGATTGGCTCAACCAAACCAAACGTACGTTATATACGATAACACAGATCTAAGAAGCCTTGCGCACCCTCGGAAACCCTCCACTAAACTAGGAAGGATGAAGTCTTCTAATATTTCTCCAACCTCTTCTGCTCCTCAAAAGACACAACTCGTCCTATGCCTGGTTGAACTACAATTACTGGCTGCAGCAGCACAACACTCGGTGTCTAATAAACATGAGCCAGCGGCTCTAGTGTACGGGCGGGGGGAGTCTAGACTCCTCCCCTAGCCTGTGAAGTAGCTAGTGCAACCGGAATAAACCCTGCCAGAACCAAACTCATAAACATACTGTTACGTGGCGCCTTCCTAAGATTATTAGAAGGGCGATGTAAGGCGAAGCAACCAATGTTCGTGAAGTTATTATCCACCAACTGAGGTCCCTTCATACATTAGACGAGATTGTCAGTGCCGTACGGAAAAACCAATTTCAAGAGTAGTGGAGAGAAAAGAAAAGAGAAATGGGAATGAAAGAAAGCTTGATTGCATTAATGAAAGCTATTACAGGAAAGCAACACGGTGTCGAGGAAGAGAAACACTAATACAGAGAACTGTTTGCTTGCTAGAAAGTTTGATTGCTTCATCCCTCCAAATAGTGCTTTAAATAAATAAACCAAAGTTACAGGATTTGACCTAATTAAGCTAGAGAGATAAAATAGAAATACATGAAATAAAACTACTCTATATTTACAATGAAAACGACTTATATTCCAACAAAGTAGAAGTCGGTCCGTTGGACGCAACCTTGTCTTTAGCATTAGAGCAGCACTATCTATGCGCGCGGCGCTGTTGGCATCTCCCTCCAGCTGGGTGCTAGCGAGGGCTATCGGCGGGGCGACATAGGCACAGGAGCACTTGTCACTTGGCGCGGCCAAGACCACGGGGTCGACCATCGCGCTAGATGTTGGGAGGCTTGCCAGGATGCCATGGGGCACGTCCAAGGGGACATGGGGCATGGCTGGAAAGCCACCCATGACATTCTCCCCCACCTGAGCTGGCGACATCCTCGGTGCCTTACTTGCAAAAATAATCATCGATCAGGCTCTTCTAGGCTTTGAGGTTTGTTCCCCTCTCCCCTGGATCTCTTCTGCATCAAAACCCTGCCATTTCACCAAGAACTCTTGGTGATCTTCCCTTGTAGCATGAACCACTTGATCATCGAGAATAGTTTCTACCTGCCTTTTCCCGATTGAATTAATGCCTCGAATACTGGGTATTGTGATGTTTCTCCATGCCAAAAGGTTTTGGAAGACTAGATGAATCTTCCACCAGGTTAGGGTATCCACAGATTTCCCAATGCGCTTCTTAATGGACAAAGGTCCGATGTATTTTTGCAATAGACGAGGTTCATGGACCCCTGCAAACAAGTAACGCTTTAGAATTTTCACCATCACTTTGTCCCCTACTTGGTATTCAACAAAGCAATGATTTAGATCAGCATGCTTCTTCATTCCTTATTGAGCTTTGACTAGATAGCTCTGCACTATCTCCGAACTTCGCTTTCATTCCTCCAAGAAGGTAGCAGCTCAAGGAGATTTCAACATGTTTGGGCATTCACAGTGTGTGAGAGTAGCAGTTGTTGTCTGGTAATAATTTCAAGGCACTTTTATTTGTATTACAACTCTATTGTGAAATGAAACACAGTTGAGCAGTATCCAGAAGCTTTACCCAATTCTTCTACGATTCGGTAACAAAATGGCGGAGATATTCCTCCCGCATGCCATTGAACCGCTCCATCTGGCCATCAGATCGTGAATGAAAACTTGAACTATGGCTCAGTTTAGACCCGAGGCACTTAAAGAGCTGAATCCAAAAGTTGCTAGTGAAGCGAGAATCTTGATCACTAACGATGTCTTTAGGCAGACCCCTAATATTTTACAACATGAGAGAAGAAGAGTTGAGTTGTATTTTTTGCTGATATATATTGTCGGGTAGCTATAAAGGTAGCGTACTTGGAAAATCGATCTACTACAACTAAGATAGTTGTGAGATCTCCGACCTTGGGCAGCCCGATGATGAAATCCAATAAAATGCTTTCCCAATGTCTCTTTGGAATAGGCAATGGCTCCAAAATTCCCGCTTGTGTCAAGCGATATGACTCGTCTTTCTAGCATACTAAGCAGGTCTTCACATACTGAGCAACACCATTAGCGATTTGACGCCAATAGCAAGCACGACGCAACAACGCCATGGTCCATTCTTCACCTTGATGGCCGGCCCACAAAGTATCATGGCATTCTATCAGAAGAGTCCTTCGCAGATCTCCTCCTTTAGGAATATAATTTCGATTCCGTTTCACCTTCAAGAACCCATCTTCCATGTAGAACTAGCGAGTCTTGCCTTGTCCTACCAAGACTACCATATACTGTGCAACATGATCCTTTGGGAGTAGATCTTGTATCGGGTCTCTTATAGTGGTGGCCACTTTGATTCCCTTAGAGTGGCAAGTAGGCACACCGATGCTAAGTCGGCCCTTCAACTGAACGCATCAAAAACTTGGTTGCTCTTCCTAGTTCGGTACTCCAAGTTGAAGTGAAATTCCCTTAGGAGTTCCTGCCACTTGATCTATCGGCCATTCAGCTTTGGCTGTGTCATGAAATGGCTAACAATTGTGTTGTTTGTCTTGACCACAAACGGGGTTCCCATAAAATAATGCCTCCAAAGGGTAAGCAATGGAAGACAGCCATTAGTTCTTTCTCGTAGGCGGCATAGCGTCGTTCTGCATCCTTTAACTTTTAGCTCTCATACTCCACTAGATGCCCCTCTTATAGCAAGACTCCGCCCAGAGCATAGACGATGGCATCCGTCTGTACTTCGAATGGCTGAGCCAAATCGGGAAGGGCCGAGACGGGGGCTACTAGACATACTCATTTTCAATGCGTTGAAGGCCTCTGCTCGCCTGGGACCCCAATCCCAAGGCATGACTTTCTTCAGGAGTTCTGTCAAAGGCGATGCAATGAGAGAGTAATCCTTGACAAATCACCGATAAAAGTTGCACAGGCCAAGGAACGCCCTCAGAGCGTGGATATCCTTAGGTCGCGGCCAATCTGTGACGGCCTGAATCTTATGTTGGTCCATCTTTATCTGCCCTTCCTCGATGACATGCCCAAGGAACTCAATCTACTTTTGGGCGAATATGCACTTGGACAGCTTCACATACAGGTCGTGCTCCCGTAGTCGGGCTAGGACCTTCCGCACGTGCTCCAAGTGTTCCGCAAACGTCTTGCTATATATCATAAGGCGTCCAAGTAGGCTACTACAAACTCGTTGATGTACTCTCGAAAGACTTGGTTCATCAATGTGCAAAATGTGGTTGGAGAATTAGTCAAGCCGAATGGCATGACCATGAAGTCGTACGACTTATATCTTGTCACACAAGTCGTCTTGTGTTCATCTCCTTCAGCAGTTCGGACTTGCTAGTAACCTGTCTTCAGGTCTATTTTGGTGAACATTGTGGCACCGCCCAATCTATCGAACAAGTCTGCCATTAGCGGGATAAAGTACTTGTCTTCACAGTGATTTTGTTTAGGGCCCGATATTCCACAAAGAGTCGTAGGGTGCCATCCTATTTCTTTTAGAATAGCACAGGGACCCATAAGGGGACTTGGAGGGAAAAATGATCCCCATGTCTAGCATTTTAATCAACTGTCTCTAAAGCTTGATGAGCTCAGATTGTGACATTCTGTAAGACACTCGAGCGGGTGGCTTCGCCCCCAGCACCAACTCAATCTCATGGTCCACAATGCGCCTAGGCAGGAGTCGCTTTGGCATTTCCTGTGGCATGACATCTTCAAACACTAGCAGCATCTCCTTCACAGGTGCAGGAATGGGACTCGAGGAGCGTTCTATATCTTCAATACAGAGGGTAGCCAGGAACGTAGGTTCATGTCTTTTGACTCCCTTCTTCAACTGCAAGGCTGAGATGTTCTTAGCAGTCATCTTTATGGTTGTGCAGGGAATAATATAGTGCTTGGTCCCATTTTCTCCTATCATCAGTAGCATGTCGGCATAAAGCACTGGAGTGGTGTTGGTTTGCCTCATGAATTAAAGCTCAACTATCAGGTCGAATTCATTTATGATCACCACGTGCAAATTAACTTTTCCGTCATTAGGACAAAGCTTCACTGGCACTCCTTTGGCTATTCCACCCACCAGCTGAGGCAGTGAGTTAATATCCTTAACACGACCTATGCCCTTCCCCACAACTAGAACAAGGCGTTCCACCTGAGTTGAGGCTAAGTAGTTATGAGTAGTGCCTATGTCTATAATCGCCCAAATGGGCTTGATATTACCTTTCATCTTGACGCACATCAAGGTCTTCCCTTGGTTAAGAGGAGGCCCCTCATCCGCCTTCTTTTTCCCTTTATTTGTTATCGGGCATGGTTCCTTCTTCTTACGGACACCAGCACTGGCCCTCGGTAAGACCTCAAAAATAGAACAAATAAGTGCGTTGAAGGCATCTATTGGTTCAGTTCGATCAACATCATCTGTGTCATCATCCGTCCCATGATCAAAAGTTTGATGGCCATTCATCTGTGCATGTGGGCATTCATTGTTCCAGTGTGGCCCGCCGCAAAGACGGCATCCTGAAGGGTGCTTCCTCCTTCGATTGTTGTTGCTAGATGCAGCACTATGGTGCCTAAGAAAGGAGTCATAGATTTGGTAGCACTCCAATCTCCTACACTTCTGATTTGGCCACCATTTCCAGGATGGACCCCTTTGTAATCCCCTCGGACAGGCGATTGAGGCATATCCTTCCAAGCATCCACTTGATAGTCCCCAAGGCATTGAGGTGTTTGGATCGCCTTGGGTAGAGTGTTTACCCTTTGTCTTTGTAGTTCTATACGGGCATAAGGTTTCAAACCTTCTAGAAATGTAAAGAGTTTGTCTTTGTCCCCCATATCCCGTATGTTTAGCATGAGTGCGGAGAATCCTCGCACGTAATCCCGCACTGACTTGGTTTGGCGAAGCTCCTGTAGCTTTCTCCGTGCATTGTACTCAAACATTTTTAGGGAAGAACTGTAGGCGTGTGGCTGCCTTCAGTTCAGCCCATGTTTCGAGAGTATCTTCACCGGCTCTGATGGCTTCGTATTTCACCTGCCACCATAGATTAGCATCACCGTATACATAGCAGCAGTTGTTTGCTTTTTCTAACTCCCCACAGTATTGAAGTAGTGTTCGATGTCGAAGGTGAAGTTCTCCACTTCTTTGGAATTCCTAGCCCCATTGTATGGTTTTGGTCAGGAATCTTATGCTTTTGTGGATCAAGGACAAGGTTCACAGCACCCCTGATTTGGTTTCCGCCTCCTCGAAGTAGGCCTTGTAGTGCGGCATTGACAACATTGAGCTGGCCTGTCAAATTGTCTATAGTTTGCTTCATAGCAGTTACTCGATCTGTCTCTTATTCCCTGTAGGCTAAATCTTCGGCACGAACCTGTGTGAGGCCATTGAATATACCAAACATTTTGGCAGCCTCTGAGGCTGCCATTTGCGGATCTCCTCAGAGTCGCGACTGATGTTCGCAATGTCACCTTCAGCTTGCCACATCCTACAGTCCAGGTCGTCCAACCTTAGCACTAGATTGGTTCAAAGATCAGGCACCGTATCCACGGTAGCTCGTAATACGCCAACCGTCTCTTCGACGGCCGTAATGCGGTCCCCATGATTCAGCAAAGTCAGAAATGGTGGTAATGGCAATGTGTTCCCTCATCCGATGTTGAGCCTAGGCTCTAATACCAACTGTTATGTAGAGCTTTCCTAAGATTCTTTGAAAGGGCAAGGTAAGGCTAAGCAACCGATATTCGTGTAGTTACTATCCGCCAACTAAGGCCCCTCCCACTATTAAAAATCAGGTAAAAAGCGACCGAAAAAAGAGACCAAAGTTGGTCCCTATCAGCCAAAAAGCGACCAAAAAGTGACCACAATGGTCCGGTCAGTATTCAGGTGGTCACTCATGGTTAGCGACCAAAGTTGGTCGCTAAATAGCGACCAACTTTGGTCGCCCACTGAAAAATTCAGAAAATTAAAATCTGAACTAAGCGATCAAAGTTGGTCGCTCATGGAAAAATAAAATAAAATTAAAATACTAAATAAGCGACCAAAGTTGGTCGCTTATGTAGTATTTTAATTTTATTTATTTTATAGAAGCGACCAACTTTGGTCGCTATTTTGCTGAATCAATTTTTTTTCCAGCAAAATAGCGACCAATTGACGACCAAAGTTGGTCGCTATTTTTGGTATATTTTTTCCAGAAACTGCCTGTTTTGGCAGCTACACCACCTGCCAGTTTTACCAAATTCCTAAAAGAAGCATTTTTTGCCATTAAAACAACAACAACGACAAGAACAACTACAACAAACAATAACGAGAATAAAAACTACAATAAACAACACATTAAACAACAACATTAAACAACAATAAGGTTTGAAGTTCAAATGAACTTATACATTATATAAGTTGTTATTACAATTTAACGATTACTAATGTCTACATCGTCATCGTCATCGCCGGATGAAGTGTCATCATATTCCACACCATCCGGCGATGATTCACGTGACCGGGGAATTGGAAAAGAGCCAGAAGCCAAGAGAGATTTGATCTGGTTTCGTAGAGCAGCATACTGAGCATCTCTACGTTTATCTTTCTCCTTCTCTCTTTCTTCTCTCTCCTTCTCTCTTTCTTCTCTCTCCTTCTCTCTTTGCTTTGCAGCTTCTAGCTCGGATGTGAGCTTTTCTACATGGGCCCGCATAGAGGCGAGGGTCTTCCCATCTAGCGACTCCCCTCCGGATGAACTGCCTATTCCGTGCATTCCACACCTATAGCGGTAGAATTGCTTAGCGGGAAGCCCGTATACCCTCCCCCATTTTGGACCGCCAGCCGCCTGCGTCCATAGTCTCTCAGCATCCTCGTCCGACGGTTGGACTGTTTCGCCCGATGAAGATGCTGGCTGGCTGCGTGCAA
>MCJB01001845.1:0-13896 GCA_002018475.1 Nicotiana obtusifolia
TTCTTTGTTCATTGCTAATGTATTAAAGTTGCATGGTGTGCCTCGAACTATTGTTAGTGATAGGGATGCTAAGTTTTTGAGTCACTTTTGGAAGTGTTTGTGGGGTGCTCTTGGCACCAAACTTTTGTTTTCTACATCACATCATCCACAGACTGATGGTCAAACTGAGGTTGTTAATCGAACCTTGGGAGATCTTCTTCGAGCTTTGACCAAAGGGAAGTCCGACACTTGGGCTGACCGATTACCTATTATGGAGTTTGCATATAATAGAACTGTTCATCGCATGACTAGCATTACTCCATTTGAATGTGTTTATGGTTTTAATCCTTTGATACCACTTGATCTTGTTCCTTTGCCGAGAGATGCAATTATTAGCGTTGGTGGAGAAAACCGGGCAGCTGCGTTGCTCGAATTGCATGCTAAGGTGAGGAAAACTTTGGAGGATGCTTATGAAAAGTTAGCGGTCAAAAGGAATAAAGGAAGGAAGAGGCTGGACTTAAAGAAAGGTGACTGGGTTTGGGTGCACTTCCGAAAGGAAAGATTTCCGAACCATAGGAAAGGTAATGTCGCCATGTCTTCAAAGCATATACCACAGCAGCCAATTCTAGGTCATGGGTCGGGTAATTCTTCTCATGCTTCTTCAACTGTCTCGAAGCATAAGCAATCACCTTCCCATGCTGCATCATCACACATCCCAAACCTATGCCCGAGGCATCACAGTATACAACATAACCTTCAGTTCCCTCGGGAAGAGTAAGAACTGGAGCTGATGTTAATCGATCCTTCAGTTCCTGAAAGCTCCGCTCACAACTATCTGTCCATTGAAACTTGGTAGCTTTCTGGGTCAGCTTAGTTAATGGCACGGATATAGAAGAGAATCCTTCTACAAACCGCCTGTAATATCCTGCTAACCCCAAGAAGCTACGGACTTCTGATGGTGTAGTAGGCCTTGGCCAATTCTTGATTGTGTCGATCTTTTAAGTGTCGACACTAATACCTTCATCAGATATCACGTGGCCTAAGAATGCCACTGAATTCAGCCAAAACTCACATTTGCATATAGCCTGTGGTCCCGAAGGGTCTGCAATGCTATTCGCAAGTGACCCACATGCTCTGCCTCTGAGCGGGAATACACCAAAATATCATCAATGAATACCACCACGAACACATCAAGATAAGGCCTGAATATAGTGTTCATGAGGTCCATGAAACCAGCCGGGGCATTGGTTAGCCCGAACGACATTACTAGAAATTCAAAATGCCCATATCTAGTTCGGAAGGCTATTTTCGAAATGTCTTTCTCCTTGACCTTTAACTGAAAATACCCCGAGCGCAGGTCAATCTTGGAGAAATATCTAGCTCCCTGGAACTGGTCGAAAAGGTCATCAATTCTTGGAAGTGGATACTTGTTCTTTATGGTGACCTTATTCAACTGACGATAATGGATACACATTTGTAACGATCCGTCTTTCTTTCGTACGAACAGGACTGGTGCACCCCAAGGTGAAGTGCTAGGCCTAATGAAGCCCTTATCCAACAAGTCCTTCAACTGTACTTTCAATTCCCGCAATTCGTCTGGGGCCATTCTATACGGAGGAATAGAAATTGGATGAGTGTCAGGCAACACATCGATGCCAAACTCAATTTCTCTTTCAGGAGGAAGACCTGGGAGTTCATCTAGAAAAACATCCGGAAATTCATTGACTACCGGAATTGCCTGTAAGATAGGCGGCTCCGCCTTCGCGTCCATGACGCGGACAAGGTGGTAGATACACCCCTTAGAGATCATCTTGCTTGCCTTAAGGTAGGAAATAAACCTACCTTTCGGCGTAGCAACATTCCCCTTCCATTCAAGGACAGGTTCGTCAGGAAACTGGAATTTAACCACCTTTGTGTGACAATCGACACTGGCATAACACGATGCCAACCAGTCCATTCCCATTATCACATCAAAATCAATCATTTCTTACTCAATCAAATCCGCCGAGGTTTGACGATTACAGATCGTCACCGTGCAACCTCTACATACCTTCTTGGCAATTACGGAATCTTTTTTTTTTTAATAGAGCAATAGTCACTTCATCATCATAAAACCAAGATAAGTACGATTAAACACAACCAACAAAAACAAGTACTATTACAATACTGCAGATTGTCTTTGAAACTAAGAGGAAAATTACATGACAGCATATTATAGCTATCAAAGACCTACTACTTTCCATTGCCACTGTCAATGCCAAAAGACCATCAACTGGAAATTGTGGTGCTTTGCATCATACATTCAAATTAAGCTTCATTAAGATCCTCTTCATCTTCCTCATAGTAATCTCCCTCCTCATCGGCAGTAGCATCCTGGTACTGCTGATACTCCGAAACCAAATCATTCATGTTACTTTCCGCCTCAGTGAACTCCATCTCGTCCATTCCTTCACCAGTGTACCAATGCAAGAAAGCCTTTCTCCTGAACATAGCAGTGAACTGCTCGCTCACACGCCTAAACATCTCTTGGATAGATGTTGAGTTCCCTATAAAGGTTGACGCCATCTTAAGCCCAGTTGGCGGGATATCACAAACAGTAGATTTCACATTGTTCGGAATCCACTCGACAAAGTAGGAAGAGTTCTTGTTCTGCACATTGAGCATTTGCTCATCCACCTCTTTCGTGCTCATTTTACCCCTGAACATAGCAGAGGCAGTCAAGTATCGCCCGTGGCGCGGGTCAGCTGCACACATCATGTTCTTGGCATCCCACATCTGCTGGGTAAGTTCAGGAACCGTCAAGGCCCTGTATTGCTGAGAACCACGTGAAGTGAGTGGTGCAAAACCAACCATGAAGAAATGGAGCCTAGGGAAAGGGATCAGATTCACAGCTAATTTTCTAAGATCAGAGTTCAACTGCCCAGGGAAACGCAAACAACATGTGACACCAGACATTGTAGCTGATATCAAATGATTCAAATCTCCAACTGTTCATTTCAAATAAAGATAAGAAACAGTTAAACAATAAGTCATAACAGGTAATAAATTAAAGAGAAACGCAATCAAGATGGTGAAATGACTTACAGCTGGGGGTTGTAAGCTTGAGGGTTCTGAAGCAGATGTCATACAAAGCTTCATTATCAAGGACCATACATTCGTCAGCATTTTCAACCAACTGATGCACCGACAGGGTAGCATTATAAGGCTCAACAACCGTGTCAGAAACCTTAGGAGACGGGAAAACTGAGAATGTAAGCATCATTCTATCGGGATATTCTTCTCTGATCTTTGATATCAGAAGAGTTCCCATTCCAGATCCCGTTCCTCCACCCAACGAATGGCACACTTGAAATCCTAAAAATCAAAACACCAAAATCATCAACAAAATGACTCAAAATGCACGGATCTATATAAAAAAAAAAAACACATTCAAACAACATGTTCGAAAAAATGCCTAAGAGAAAATCCTGAAAACCAACGGCGGAAATATCAACAAAAGCCTCAGAAAAGCACGGATCTATAACAAAAAGAACACAAGCAAATAAATGTTTGACAAAATGCCAAAGAGAATGGTCGAAAGACAAACCTTGAAGGCAGTCACAGTTTTCAGCTTCCTTACGAACGACATCAAGGACAGCATCAATCAATTCAGCGCCTTCAGTGTAGTGTCCTTTAGCCCAATTGTTACCAGCACCAGACTGTCCAAAAACAAAGTTATCAGGCCTAAAGATCTGACCATAAGGACCAGATCTGATACTGTCCATGGTACCAGGTTCCAGATCCATAAGAACAGCCCTAGGAACAAACCTTCCACAGGTTGCCTCATTGTAATAAACATTGATTCTCTCAAGCTGGAGATCTGAATCGCCGTTGTAGCGGCCGGTGGAATCAATGCCGTGTTCGGCACAAACAACTTCCCAGAACTTGGCACCGATTTGGTTGCCGCATTGTCCACCTTGAATGTGAAGGATTTCACGCATTTTTGAAACTGAGATCTGAAAAAGGATGCAGAAATTTGAAGAAAAATGTGTAGATCTCAGAAATGAGAGGCGGCAGAGAAGAGTGAAAGATTAAAGAGAGAGATATATGTAGGGACAAGGGAAAGGGTTTGTTTTTATAGTGAGGTTATAGATTTTTTGAAAAGCTTTTAGGGTTTGCAAAGAAAGGGACGGATGAGCTGTAACGGATAGTGAATTTACGGTTCAGATTAATTTATTTATTTTCAGAAGGGTGGAGATCTATTTTAACACATCCAATTTTTAGGAAGGAATTTGAAATTTGAAAATTTTATAGGGAACAGCTGGACCAGGAATTTACTAAACGGCAAGGTTAATTAAAATGTGACGTTGATTTTTTGTTCACTACTTTTATCAGTGGGTCATTGTATATTCACGAAATCTTATTTATGACGTTTATTTGATTTTTGGAAAAAATAATTTTTGCAAATTCAAATTTTGAAGTTTTGAAAAAACCTTTGTTTGGAAGCTTTGCAAGAAAAGTAATTTTGACAGTCATAAGCTTTAGACTATACGATTTCTCGATCGGAGATTTATGAATCACAGACGATGAGCCCGTTTGGACATAAGAAATTTTTAAATTTTTTTCGAAAAATTTTCTTTTTTTTTAGAAATTAGCGTTTGGTCATAAATTTTTTAATTTTCACTTGAAGATGCATTTTAGAATTTTTCGAAAATTTGAAAAACTCAAAAAAAATATTTTTTAAAATCTTCACTCAGATCACTTACAAAACTTCAAAAACAACCCAAAACTATATTCACGTCCAAACACAACTCTAATTTTCAAATACCATTTTCACTTGAAAATTATTTTTACTTTTTTTTGAAATTTTATAATTCTTATGTCCAAACGCCCATGATATCTTTTCGTGATTTTTTGCCTTTAAAAGCGTCCTTCCTTCTCCATGCCCGGGCATCCATCCAATGTTACAAAACTCCTTTCTTCGTACAAATGCTCGTAGGCGATAGAGACCTTCCTTTGCTCCTATCGACAGGATTAGTCAATGCCCCTGTGTATAAGGCCTTTTTCCTAAAAGAGGTAGAATACTTCCAATCTCAATTTAGCTGCATTTTTATATTTACTATAATATCATAAGAGAGATATTGAAGCGTAAACAAACAAATAATTACACTTCAAATTCCAGCTGGTAAAGTAGGTAAACTACACTTGTATGAAGAACTTTGAGGTAGATGAGGGGACAAGAAGTTATTACAGGCTAGTCAAGGTGCGAGAAAGGAAGGCCCGTGATCTGGGTCAACTGAAGTGCATCAAGGACGAGGACGGAAGAGTTTTGTTGGATGAGGTACTTATTCGGCGTAGATGGCAGACTTACTTCCACAAACTCTTAAACGAATAGGGGGATAGGAATATTGAGCTAGACGACTTAGAACATTTTGAGAGTCATCGGAACTTTGAGTATTGTAGGCGTATAAGAGTCAAGGATGTTGAGAGGCTTATGCGTAAGATGAGCTGGGGGAGAGCGACTGGACCTGATGAGATCCCCGTGAAACTTTGGAAGAGCGTGGGTAGGGCGGGCTTGAGCGACTCACAAGTTATTTAATGTCATTTTTAGGACGACGGAGATGCCTGAAGAATGGAAAGGAGTACGATGATCCCGATGTACAAGAACAAGGGTGATATCCAAAGTTACAACAACTACTGGAGCATCAAGTTACTAAGCCATACTATGAAAGTTTGTGTCATGGCCCAAAATCCAACTAGTCGTGATGTCACCTAACCCAACCCGCTAGGTAAGCCAATTAACAACTATCCAATTTAATGAGATTGATTAAGAGTAGAAATGATAAAACAACTGCTTTTATACGAGAATTTCCCAAGGACTGGTAGTACAAATCACGAGCTTTTAAGATTTAGATTTTTACAATAATGAACTGAAATAATTACAAAATCTGTTTGAAATGTAAATGAATAGAATTTGAATTTAATGCTACCAAGGACAAGTGATAGCCATAACTGGAATGCAGGTACATCTTTAGATCCATCTCCCGCCGTACGCATCAACATCAACATCCAACATCTGCACGCAAGGTGCAGAAGTGTAGTATGAGTACAACCGCTCCCATGTACTTAATAAGTAACAGACATAACCTTAGGTTGAAAGTAGTGATGAGCTGGAACAAAAGTTGGAGTCTAACACCAATAGCCAACAACAGTTCGTAACAACATAATAAAAGTGCTAAAAGAAAAAATTTAGAGATAAAATGTCAGCTCATTCACAGTTCTAGAAAAATAGCCATGCTTTTCAAGTATATCAATAAAAACCTAAATCCTTTACCGAAATCACCAAAAATATGAGTAAGTTTATAAAACTGTGATTTTTCCCAAAGTTTTCAACAGGTAAAATTTTCACTTTCAAATGGCATGAGAAAAATACATCTCTATGCCTACATGTCAATGTGTATGTGAAGTCATGAATGACGTAATACCGTACAACATGAGAAAAATGCATCTCTATGTATGTATGTCAAGTGTGTATGTCGAATGCAATGCAACTCAGTGATAAAACCATATGCATACTCTCAGAGTATCAATTCACTCAATCCTCCCAGTCACTCAGTTCTCCCTACCACTCAGTCCTCACAGTCACTCAGTACTCGCAGCACTCGTACTCGCACTCAGTAGGTGCCTCCGCCCACTGTGGATGTGCAGACTCCGGATCCAACTCAAATCATCTGTAAATCTCCCATTCATCCTCCCGACGGTCAGGTCAACTATTACAACTGATCCAAACTCAAATTGCACAAATATGACCCACTGATAGGAAAGAAAAGGCTCCACATAACATCATAAGGATCACACATCCTTGGATTACCCCGCATGTGATAATCCACCTGCTTAGTCTCAAACTGACATCTCTTTATACCCTTTCACAGCCACGACTAATACGCAGTCCCTTAATCTTCCCGAGTCTGAACTCATCAACAACAACAACAATAACATACCCAGTATTATCCCACACCGCGGGGTCTGGGGAGGGTAATGTGTATGCATACCTTACTTCTACCTTGTAAGGATAGAGAGGTTGTTTTCAATAGACCCTCGGCTTAGGAAAGCATAAGCACCACATTAATAAAAATATAGACAAGAAGGTACAATACCAAGAAGCCATATAAAAGCAGAATAAAAACAACCAGATAGTAAGGCGATCAATAATGAAAGAAAACAACGGTTGGTCATTAAAACCTACTATCAACAGAAAGCGAGAGTGCGTGCCAATACTACTGTTATGAACACTCTAGACTACCCACTCTACTACCCTAATCCTCGACCTCTAGACCTTCCTATCAAGGTCCATGTCCTCGGTCAGCTGAAGCTGCGCCATGTCTTGCCTAATCGCCTCTCCCCACATCTTCTTTGGCCTACCTCTACCTCTCCGTAGGCCCTCCAATGTCAACCTTTCACACCTCCTCACAAGACATAAAAATCTACTTCATTCCGCAAATGAACAACATGAAATATTCCGCATTACCATCATAACTCGAGACTATACAACATATTATGACAAAAATCGAGCACCCAATTATTCTTTTTACAACTCAACCAAACTCTTCTCATCACGTTCAAACCATCTGAACACATTCCATAGTCACATCATACTTCATCATATAGCCATCCAACGACTCATCGAGCCACAAATTCCATTCATAGGGACACTACTAGACATATAAGTCCAAAAACATATACTCACACAACTGAAACTACCGAGCCTAAGCTGCGGTCTAAACCTGGCCTCAAGTCCTCCACACTGGTCTATCACCAAAATACAAAAAATACATCTCGCACCTCATCCATGGGATCCAAGCCATCGATGTACAGCTGATACCGAGAGCTCACATGCGCATACGAGTGCGTGGAAGGAATTCAAAGAATTAAAATGCCGCACGATAAGGAAAGAAAGATGAAAAGTTTATCCTAAATTCCATGTAGCCTCTCGAAGATAGGTATGGACGTCATCTTACCGATCCGCAAGACTCAACTAGACACTTGCTCATGACTTGTAGAACCTATGAACCTAGAGCTCTGATACCAACTTGTCACGACCCAAAATCCAACTAGTCGTGATGTCACCTAACCCAACCGCTAGGTAAGCCAATTGAACACAATCCAATTTATTGAGATTGAATAAGAGAAGAAATGAAAATACAATTGCTTTTATACAAGAATTTTCAAGGACTGGTAGTACAAATCATGAGCTTTTAAGATTTAGATTTTTACAATACTAAACTGAAATAATTACAACATCTATTTGAAATGTAAATGAACAGAATTCAAATCTAATGCTACCAAGGACAAGAGATAGCCATAACTGGAATGCAGGTACATCTTCAGATCCGGCTCCCGCCGTACGCATCAACATCAGCATCCAACATATGCACGCAAGGTACAGAAGTGTAATATGAGTATAACTGACCCTATGTACTCAATAAGTAACAGACCTAACTGCAATAACCCAATATTATAATTGAGGATATATATTGGACATTTAGAAAATAATTTAAGTCCAAAATAAAAAAGGAAAAATAAAGGAACAAATTAAACTAATAAAATAAAATAAAAAAGGAAGAGAAAAACCTAGTCAAACTAAAACAAAAAGAGGATTTGCGTCCTTCACCTAGTAGGATTTAAAAAAATAAATAAATAAATAAATAAAGCACACAAAAAGGGCCGAAGCCCATTCATTAACCAAAAAAAGAAAATGGAAAAAAGGAAAAAAATACGAAAAGGGAAAAAGGGGGCTGCAACGAACAGAAGCAAACAAAAACAGAGAAAGAAAGAAGAGGAAAAGAAAGAAGGAAAAGAAAAAGGAAGAAAAGGAAGAAAAAAAAAAGAGAAAGGAAGAAGAAGCGAAAAAACAGAGAAAGCAAAAATAGAAAAGGGAGGAGAGGAAAAACGGGTTTTTGGAGAACACTGCCATAGCGAAGCCCATCCACGAAACGCTGTCCGGTCTCCTTTTTTCCCGGCGAATCTTTGAGCCTCAACAATAGAGTTCCAGGTAACCACAAGCATGCTCCCATCTATTATGGCAATATTGATTTTAGATATAGAATTTTGTACTAAACTTGGGTAATTACAAGGGGTGCAATTTGGTCGAGAATTGGGAAAAACCAACTGGAGGTTTAAGAATAAAAGAAGAAGGAGAAGATAGCAGTGTAATTTATTTTAAACTAGTATCTCTATATGCATGATTAAGGAAATTGAATTGTATAGCGAATAAGCTATATAATTGTTATTTTTTTTATTTGAAAGATTTTGGACTAATTTAAATTACTCATAGCATGGGTAATTTTAATTCGGCGAATTCAAAGTCTAATACGAAACCTCGAGGGTTGGGTATTCTAAATTAGCTATGAATTAGCCTAAACAAAGAAATTAACATGAGATCGATATTATGTAATTATATATTGATTGGAGGAAGTTGTACGAATTGCTCGAGGTGAAGCATTTGGTATTTCGGCACGAGTACTGTGAGTAGTAATCTTACCGCAATTTGTGTGTTTCATAACTTGCATGATTTATACATGATTTTTAATATGAATATGTTACTGATTATTTTAAATTTTATGTGGGACAAATCTTTTACTCGATATGAAACTGAAATAGTATTTGAGATGAGTACCGTGATTTTAAATATTTTGGCTGTCACTAGATTTGTTTTACTGTTACTTGAAATTACTGTTATCGAAAGGAAATTATATGATTTGATAAGAACTGAAATGCCTATATTATTTTAAAATAGTTTTTACGAGTATATACGGATTTCAGAGACAAGTATAAATGGGAGTAGACATTGAAGGATCCCGTAGCTAACGGCGGGTTCGTTAGACCTGGTGCACCTTGTAATTACTGATTACCGTTATAGCCCTCGCTAGTGGGAAGGTAGAACTAGCATACCGTTACCGATTTCCCTCGAGTAGGGACTACCGTTATATATGACTTATGGTAAAGAAGTCCACAGTTATACCGATTACATGATCCATTCATTGAAACCTCCCAAAAAAAAATGTGAATACTAATATTATACAGTGGTTACTGAGCTTATTACTGAATTGTTAATTATATTTTACTACAAGAAAAGAGTGATGAGACTGAAAATTATTTATTGTTTCTGAAAGAGCATTATTATGTGATTTTCTCTTTGAGATACTAGCATGTTTTCTGACTTGTCCCCAAATAAAAACGGTTGTGGTTAAGTGTTTTACTCACTGAGCTAGCGACTCATTCCCCGCTATTTTATTTTACAGAGACAGCAGTTGACGCAGGCGAGGATCTCGTCAATTAGAGCGCACAAGTTGACATTTTCTCGGTGAGCCTCGCACTTGTTCGCGTGGGCATAGATTTTCTAATTGTTATGGTCTTTTCATTGAACTCTTAGAGTCGCTCCATAGTTATTGTTTTAGTGTTATGCGTATTCTTTCGTTATTATGGTCTTTTGTTGAGTATCATTTTTATTTATCAAATTTGGAGATATATTTGTATTTCTATTGGTTAGTTGGTGGTTTAGTTATACTAGAGACTTGTATTGGTTAATTGACAAGTTGTCAATTGTTTGGTTTAATATTAGGATGTTTGGTTGTTGATTTGAGACAGAAAAAATTTTGGATGGTCCAAAAACAGGGGAACTCTGTCCGATTTTCTGTAAAATTTCCGATGAGGCTTACTTGGGAGCACTTGCTCCTAAGTGCCGGTCACAATCCTAAATTGGGTCGTGACAAAGTTGGTATCAGAGCTTAGGCTTTAAGTCTCGAGTCATGGAGCAATGTTTAGTAGAGTCTTGTTCATGGGTATGTAGGCGCCCATACTTATGATCTCGAGGCTACTAAACATTTAGGAATGCTTTTCCTTCTTTCATTCTTTGATCGTGCGTTGAGATAACTTGAGATTTACTTTGGAATATTTCTTTCGCAGATGGCTAGGACACGGACACACTCATCTGCTGGACGTGGTGCTACCCGAGGTGGCGGTCAAGTTGGGGTTCATCAAACTAGAAGACAGACTGCTTCTCAACCTCAAGTTGGGAACATGGGTCAAACCCAAGCTGATATGCCAGATCAAGTGCAAGATCAAGGAGTGCACAACGCTCCACCACCAGTGCCAACTGTTGTACCTATTGTTGCCTTACCTGCAGATACAGTGGCAAGGTTATTGAATGTGTTAGAGACATTGGTGCCTACTCAGGGCGGAAGTTCAGCTACTCAGGCTACTTTACAAACACAAGCACCTATATAGACTCAGCCTTTCGGGAATAAGGAAGTATCCCTACACGAGTTCCTGAAATTGAAATCACCAAAATTCACAGGTTCCGATAATTCAGCAGGTCCTCAAAGTTTCTTGGATGGGACACTTGAGGCATTACATGCTCTTGGATGTTCTAGTGAGAGAGCCGTGGAGCTCGCAGCATACAAACTAGAGGATATGGCCAACACATGGTATGAAACGATATTGCTAGGAAGGCCAGCAAGAGCACCACCACTGACGTGGGACGAGTTCACTAAATTGTTCAAGAATCATTTTCTTCCAGATAGTCTGATGCAACAATATGCTAGAGACTTTGAGAGATTGGTTCAGACTCCAGATATGGATGTGTCAACATATAACACTAAGTTCTGTAAGCTGGCTATATATGCTCCTTACTTAGTGCCTACCGAAGAAGCTCGAGTTCAGAGGTTTGTTGACGGATTGGTTGGTCATCTATACACTGCAGTAGCCCCACAAATGAAGACTTTATCCTACTCTGATGTAGTCGACCTTGCTAGAAAAATCAAAAACAAGGGACGTGAGGAGCCTGCAGCTAGTGATTTACGTAAGAAGGCCAAAACAGGAGGGACTTTCAGTGGTGGTTTTAGTAGAAATAGAAGAGCAGGAAATCAGGGACAACCACAGGGTTCTCAGACAGGGACACACATGTCTTCACAGTCCGCATATAGACCACATTACAGATAAGGTAATAGGGGACCATCATCTTCTGGACATCGTAATTCTGGGCAGATATATGCCACTACTCCAATCTGCCAGACTTGTGGTAGATCACATTTGGGTCAATGTCGTGTTCTAACTGGAGAGTGCTTTCGGTGTGGCCAGTTGGGACATCACTTGAGGGATTTCCCTCAGCCTCCGAGAACTTTCAACTAGGTTTCTATTCAGTCAGCTGCACCGACTCAGACTACTCGTAATACTTCAGGTGCTACAGGTACAGGAAATAGAGGTCGAGGTGCTGGAGACCGTGCTACTGCGAATCAAGGACAAGGCAATGCTGGTAGAGGTCAGGCGAGAGTTTTTGCATTTACCAGACAGGATGCTCAGGCCTCGAATGCAGTGGTTACAGGTATTCTCCTTGTCTGTTCATTTGATGCACTTGCGTTGATTGATCCGGGATCTACTCACTCCTATGTGTCCTCGTACTTTGCTTTGAGATTTAGTAGACAACCAGAGCTATTGAATGATCCTTTTCTAGTTGCTACACCTGTTGGAGAGTCTCTATTAGCTGAATACGTGTATCGTGCTTGTCAGATTCGGGTTGAGGGTAGAGATACTCTAGCTGACCTTATTGTACTTGATATGATTGACTTTGACATGCTGATGGGAATGGACTGGTTATCTTCTTGCTATGCTATAGTCGATTGTCATGCAAAGATAGTTAAGTTTGAGATACCAAAAGAACCTAGTTTTATTCTAAGAGGGAGTCAGGTTCCAGAGACTTGCAAAATTGTATCTTTTATGAAGGCTCAACGACTTCTGAAGAAAGGTTGCTTGGGTCTCTTAGCTATTGTAAATGACACAAGAACGGGAACAGTTAGTATAGAAAATGTACCGGTAGTGAGAGAATTTTTTGATGTATTTCCTAAGGATTTACTAGGATTGCCTCCAGTACGAGAAATAGACTTTGGTATTTATTTGCTACCAGACACACAGCCCATATCGATACCCCCATATCGAACGGCACCAGCAGAGTTGAGGGACCTAAAATAACAGTTACAAGATTTGTTAGATAAGGGTTTTATTAGACCTAGTGTATCACCATGGGATGCACCGGTACTATTCGTAAAGAAGAAAGACGGATCCCTGAGAATCTGCATTGACTACAGGCAGTTGAACAAGATAACAATACGTAATAAATATCCCTTGCCTCGTATAGATGACATGTTTGATCAGTTACAAGGAGCTGCCCACTTTTCAAAGATTGACCTCCGTTCTGGTTATCATCAACTTAGAATCAAAGATGAAGATATTTCTAAGACTGCTTTCAGAACTCGATACGGGCACTATGAGTTTCTTGTGATGCCTTTTGGACTGACTAATGCTCCAGCTGCATTTATGGATTTAATGAATAAGGTGTTCAAGCCGTTTCTGGATAGATTTGTAATAGTATTTATTGATGACATACTGATATATTCTCGTAGCCAAAGAGAACACGAGAATCATCTCAGGACTGTGTTACAGACATTGCGAGAACATCGACTTTATGCTAAGTTCTCGAAGTGTTAATTCTGGATAGACTCCGTAGCATTTTTGGGGCATGTTGTATCAAAAGATGGAATTATTGTAGATCCTAAGAAGACCGAAGCTGTGCAGAAATGGCCCAGACCTACTTCTCCTACAGAGATTCGCAGCTTTTTAGGCTTAGCAGGCTATTACAGGCGCTTTGTGCAGGATTTCTCCAGAATAGCATCGCCACTGACCAAGCTAACACAGAAAAATGCAAAGTTTCGGTGGACGGAGGAATGTGAGCAAAGCTTTCAGAAACTCAAAACGTGTTTGACAACTGCACCAATATTAGCCTTACCATCAGGTCTTGGAGGATTTACAGTATTCTGCGACGCCTCAAGGGTGGGTTTAGGATGCGTTCTCATGCAAAATGGTCGTGTTATAGCTTATGCTTCG
>MCJB01001846.1:10534-21198 GCA_002018475.1 Nicotiana obtusifolia
CCCCCCCCCCCCCAGCCGACGCCTAGCGCCCCTCCTGGCGCTGGGGGGTCTTGAACTTACTGCCTGGGGCGCCACAGGCAGCGCTGGGCGCTGGCCTGGGCGCTGAAGGAAGAACGTTTTCACCTCTTTTATTTTTATTTTTTTCACTTATATATCTTATAACATTACATCTAGTAATTGTATACATCAATTGTATTCCCCTATCTAATCTAAAAGAATAAAACAAGAAGTTAAACTAAAAAAACGATAAAAATTGGGTTGCCTCCCAACAAGCGCCTGATTTAACGTCGCGGCACGACTCAGATTTTTGCTTTACTCATTGGTGAGCACGACTTTGGTTTTATCCCTGTTAATCAAACCTCCCCAATAGTGCTTAACTCTCTGACCGTTTACCAAAAAATTTCTTTTACTATTCAAAGCTCGTAGTTCGATTGCACCATATGGAGTTACCCTTACCACTTCAAACGGACCTGACCATCTTGATTTAAGTTTTCCAGGAAATAACCTAAGTCTTGAGTTGAACAATAATACTTGTTGGCCCGGTTCAAAATGGCGTGGCTTGATATGCTTGTCGTGCCATCTTTTTGTCTTTTCTTTATACTGCTTGGCATTCTCGTAGGAGTGCAGCCGGAACTCATCTAATTCATTCAACTGCATAAGCCGTTTTTCCCCTGCTGCTTCAAAATCCATATTCAGCCTTTTGATTGCCCAGTATGCTTTATGCTCCAATTCCACCGGCAAGTGACATGCTTTTTCATAAACCAATTTGTAGGGGGACGTTCCAATTGGTATTTTGTAAGCTGTCCTATATGCCCAAAGAGCATCATCCAGCTTCGAAGCCCAGTCCTTCCTGTTTACGCTCACCGTCTTTTCTAGAATTTGCTTAATCTCCCTATTTGACACCTCCGCTTGGCCGCTTGTCTGGGGGTGATATGCTGTAGCAACCTTGTGACGAATCCCATATTTTGCTAGAAGGTTATTTAATAACCGATTGTAAAAGTGCGTTCCTTCATCGCTGATTAACGCCCGTGGAGTCCCAAATCTGGAGAATATATTCTTCTTCACGAATGCAGTCACTACCATTGCATCATTTGTAGGCAAAGCAATTGCCTCCACCCATTCCGACACATAATCAACGGCTAACAGAATATATTTGTTCCCTCTGGAAGGTGGGAACGGTCCCATAAAGTCTATCCCCCAAACATCAAAAAGTTCAACTTCTAGAATGTTGTTTAGAGGCATCTCCTGCTTTCGTGTGATTGTGCCCGTTCTCTAGCATTGATCGCACCTTTTAACAAATGCATGTGCGTCTTTGAACAAGGTTGGCCAAAAAAGACCGGACTGCAATACCTTAGCTGCTGTTTTGTCTCCTCCGTGATGGCCTCCATAGGGTGAGGCGTGACAATTATGCAGGACGGACTCCACTTCTTCTTCCGGAATACATCTCCTCATTAACTGATCAGCATATTGTTTGAACAAATAAGGTTCATCCCAGTAGTAGAAATTCACATCATGCAAGAACCTTTTTCTGGCTTCAGTCTTGAAGTCTGGAGGAAGTACTCCGCTCACCAAGTAGTTCACATAATCAGCATACCATGGGGGAGAATCATGAGTGATTGCAGAGAGATGTTCATCTGGAAATACTTCTTTTATCTGTCCATCTTCTTCTACGTGCTCATGATTTTCCAAGCGGGATAAATGGTTAGCTACCTGATTTTTTGTCCCCTTCCGATCTCTGATTTCCACATCAAATTCCTGCAACAACAATACCCAGCGCATTAATCTAGCTTTAGACTCTTTTTTAGTAAATAGGTACCTGATTGCTGCATGGTCGGTGTGGACTATGACTTTTGTTCCCACCAAGTAAGCTCGGAATTTTTTGAAGGCCCAAACTACTGCTAACAACTCTTTTTCTGTGGTGGTGTAATTTTGTTGTGCATCGCAAAAGTTTTGCTTGCATAGTAGATGGAGTGGAACACCTTGTCCTTCCGCTGTCCCAACACTGCTCCAATAGCCAAGTCACTTGCATCACACATAAGTTCAAATGGCAATGACCAGTCAGGTGCTACGATGATAGGAGCAGTCACCAACTTCTTCTTAAGTTCTTCAAAAGCCTTGAGGCAGGAATCATCAAATTTGAAAGATACATCCTTTTCGAGCAACCTGCACAAAGGAGTAGCAATTTTAGAAAAATCTTTAATAAATCGTCTCTAAAAACCTGCATGTCCCAAGAAGCTCCGGACACCCTTGACTGAAATTGGTGGAGGTAATTTTTCAACCGCCTCCACTTTAGCTTTATCTACTTCGATACCGGTTCTGGAGATTTTGTGACCCATTACAATGCCTTCTTGCACCATAAAGTGGCACTTTTCCCAATTAAGCACCAGATTTGTTTCTTCGCAGCGTTCTAGCACCTTGCTGAGGTTCTTTAAGCAATCATCATAGGAAGACCCAAAAACTGAAAAATCATCCATGAATACTTCCACGAATTTTTCCACCATATCGGTGAAAATAGCCGTCATGCATCTTTGGAATGTTACTGGTGCATTGCACAGTCCAAATGGCATTCGCTTGAAGGCGAAAGTACCATAAGGACAAGTGAAGGTGGTCTTCTCTTGATCTTCGGGGCATATGACAATTTGGTTGTATCCCGAGTAGCCATCTAGAAAACAGTAGTATTCATGACCGGCTAACCTGTCAAGCATTTGATCAATGAATGGGAGTAGGAAGTGGTCTTTGCGAGTTGCTTTGTTGAGTTTCCTGCAATCAATGCATACTCTCCATCCCGTAATAGTTCGAGTAGGAATCAACTCATTCTTCTCGTTTTCTACGACAGTCATTCCACCCTTTTTAGGCACACACTGAACTGCGCTGACCCAGTTGCTATCAGAAATTGGAAAAATGATACCCTGCGTCGAGCAATTTTATGACTTTCTTCTTCACCACTTCTTTCATTATCGGATTCAATCTCCATTGCTGCTCTACACTGGGGCGGTGTCCATCCTCTAGAAAAATTTTATGCATACAAAAAGATGGACCTCCCCTTGATGTCTGCTATGGTCCACCCAATTGCCTTTTTGTATTCTCGAAGGACTCAAAGCAATTTTTCTTCTTGCGTGCTGGTCAAGCTGGACAATATAATACTGGCAACGTCTCAGAATTACCCAAATAAGCATAGGGAAGATGCGCTGGAAGTGGCTTGAGTTCTAGCCTTGGTGCTTCCTCGATAGACGGCCTGGGAAGGGTCAGAGTGACAGGCCTCTCCAATTCTTCGAATTTTCTGAACCCCTGAATATAATTGCAAGATATGTCTAGTATTTGCTCGATTTCCCCCATCATCTCATCTTCATTAAATTCCACATCCCCAATCAATATTCATTCAATAGGATCAGCTGGATTCATGTAAGGCACTACGGATGTAGAGACATTCTCCACCACTGAGATCATGGATAACTCCTCATAATGGGTTGGCAGCCGAAGTGCTTTATAAACATTAAATAATTCTTCTTGATCACCCACTCTCATCATCATTTTACCTTCGCAGACATCGATAATGGCGCGGCCGGTGGCTAGGAGAGGACGCCCCAAAATAAATGGGACGTCCTGATCTGGCTCGTAATCCAAGATGATGAAATCAACAGGAAATATGAATGAGCCAACTTGGACTAGGACATCTTCAATTACTCCCACCGGATGAGCCAAGGAGCGGTCTGCCAACTGTAATATAACTGTCGTTGGGCGTGGGTCACCCAACCCCAACTGTCTGAACACTGAGAGTGGCATCAAGTTTATACTCGCTCCAAGATCACATAACGCTCTTCCTACAGCATGTTTCCCAATTGAAATTTGAATGGTGAAGCTACCCGGATCCTTCAATTTCTGTGGTAGCTTGCCTTGAATTCTAGAACTATACTCCTCGGTGAGTGCCACAGTTTCAAACTCAGTCAATCTCCTTTTATTGGCCACAATATCTTTGATATACTTTGCGTACTTAGGCACCTCTTGCAGTATGTCAACCAATGGAATGTTGATTTGTACTTGTTTCAAAATGTCAAGGAACTTTTTCTATGCCTCATTATCCCTCAATTTTTGTAACCTCTGTGGAAATGGAGGTGGGGGCCTTGCAACCAATTATGGGGGTTGCTTAGCTCCTGCCTCTTCAACCGGCTTCTCAACTTCTTTAGCTTTCTCTGTTGTTGCTTCTATGGTGATCGGCTTTTCATTAAAGGTCACCTGCTTCTTCTTTTTTGATTCTACCTCTTCCAACTGTCTCCCGTTTCTAAATGATACAGCATTCAGTGCTGCCCTTGGGTTTGCTTCAGTATCACTGGGTAGAGCTCCAGCTGGTCGAGTATTTTGAGCTCCGGCCAGCTGTCCCAATTGGCGTTCCAGATTCCTCACTGTTGTGGTGAGGGTTTGGTATTCTGTTCTGAACTGTTTGTTGTCTTGCACCAGCTGCTTCAACAACTCATTCGTATTATCATCTGCCTGTGGAGGTTGCCTTTGTGGTTGATTATAATTCCCTTGCGGTCTACCTGGATTCTGCTGCTGTTGATGACCACCCCATGAAAAGTTGGGATGATTCCTCCAATTCGGGTTGTAGGTGTTCCCATATTGTGTATTTTGATTTAAGGGCCCCCTGTTCTGTTGTCCCACATAATATATGGATTCCGAATTTGTGGGGCACATATCACTTGTGTGGTTGTCACCACACATCTCACAGCACAACGACATCTGTTGGACCTGTTGTCTTGGTTGAACCTGCTGCATCGTCATTCTGTTCATCTGATTGGCCAGTTTTGCCATCTCTGCTCTCATAGCTGCAAGGTCATCCAGTTCCATCAACCCAGCTCCCTTTTGCTTAACTGCTCTGCCCGAGTCACCGTCCCCTTGGCAATTATGATCATTGGCAGTGAAATTGTTCAGTAATAGTTGGATTTCACTATACAGCTTGGCCATGCAACTGCCCCCGCAAGCTGAGTCGAGGTTCATTTTTGAAGCTTCATCTAGCCCATCAACAAAAGTATGCCCCAGGACCTCATATGTCTGGCAATGGTGTGGACAATCCCTAAGTAGCTTCTTATATCTTTCCCATGCCTGTCGAAGAGTTTCTCCTTCCCGTTGTTCAAATCCCAGAATATGGCTTCTCAGTGACTTTGTCTTCTTGGTTGGAAAGAATTTGATCAGAAATTTTCTGGTCTTCATGCGACAGTCCCACATACTGTCCTATGGATTGGATCAGCTGCACCATGTATTGTTTTAGCTCAAAGTGCCCCGTGATTTCAGGTTTGACAATCGCCTGAGTCATGTTGGCAAGATTTGGTCTTGCAGCTTCGATTATCGCTCGTTCCGCATTACCCGCCATCTCAATTGGCTGTGGTTGAACAACAATGTCCAACTCTCTGTTAATTCTGGTTCTGGCTTCTATCTCCCTCCTTACTCTGTGTAGTATTCGTTCAATTTCTGGATCGAAAGGAAGAAGGTTTTTTGCGCTTCTACTCCTCCGCATTCAATAGAAGAGCCTGTGTCAATGCAAACAACGTAAGCCGATAAGTGAAACTTGAATAAATAACAAATATAAGTTTGTTTGTAAAGTAGCAGAATTTTAAGTCCCCAGCAACGGCGCCAAAAACTTGTTGCTCCCTAACGCACACGCAAGTATACGCGGTCGACAAGTAATATAGGATTGTAAGTCCAGGTTATCATACCCACAGGGACTTAATTTAACTACTTACTAATGGATTAATATTATTATTTAAGCAAGCAAAATTCGAATTCAATAGATTGATTATTCTAAACTACAGCTCTAATTTATAACTAGATTATTAAGGAACAAATTAAGTGTTGTTTAATCAATGGAAACAAATATTCCAGGGTTGTGATTATTTTACCAATCCTATTATGTTCTAATTAACTTCCCGTTCATATAATTCATGTATGGTTGCTAATTAATCGATAAACGTACTCATAACCTTCTTCCGAAGTACTATTCGCCTATTCTTAATAAAATCAACACCTATATTCCTATGGAATTAATCTATCAAGAACGCAATAAAAACACGATATTCAACTAAGCATGGTGATTAAGTATATTCATATCCTAACCACGAATCCGCCCCCGTAAAAGGTTAAGAACATGCTTTCTTCAATTCTTCTCTAATCTAAACATAGTTTTCCCAAACATAGCATAGATAATTGATAGAACTTAATTGATGGCCAAACAATTAAACAATTATGTATAGAATTGAATAAACAACCATATAATCATGAATTATAATCAAGAATTTGTCAACTTCGAATCACAATATTCATGGCTAATCACAACCCCAGAACAAAGGGTGATTAGCCACTCATGTTCAAAACAATCAAAATATAGAGTATTGAAATAACTATAAAAATACTAGACAAGAATGAAGAACTGATGATCCAAGCTTCCGTGCGATGTTCCGTAGTGTTTTTGCCTCCCAAATCACGTTCTCTATGTCCCTCTTGGGTTTGGATGTGTTTATATAGGTGTTGGGAAGGGGTAGGGTCGAAAATAGTAGATTTCTAGACGGAATAGGACAGTTTCATGACGTCGGCGCCCTGGATGGCGCCAGGCGCCCCCCGGGGCGCTGCGTATAGTGGCTTCCTCTAAACATAATGCCTCCAGCGCCACAGGTGGCGCCAGGCGCTGCCTGTGGCGCCCAATGCCTCTTCGTCCGCTTTTGTCTCGTTTTAGCTTGTTTCTTGCTCGTTTCGCCCCCAATTGCTCCCGACTCATTCCTACACATAAAAACACATTAATTTTTAACATGAATCGAAGCAATTAACATCCAATTTCATAAAACAAAAGCCAAATATGAGGTGATTTATATAAAAATATATATCTTTTACACCAAACATCAATTGGCTGCAGATTTCACGACTGATTGCTGAACTGAAGAGTGTGATATTCAGCTTCGATCCATCTGATGAGGAGGCAGGGAAGGTTGTGATGCAATTACTTCGTCAGTATGCGTCTACAGCAGATTCAGAGGAAGAACATGCCTTTGAGACAATTCAAGTTGCTATGCGGAGGCTTCATATCACATCTCTACCAACTCTTTTAATAGAGAAAAGATCCATAAAAAAGATGCTGGGTAGAGTTGGGGACGGTGAGAGAAGGAAGATCTTATTGCTTTTTCTGAATATCCTCTGTAAGCTTGGAAAATCAGTTGTGACAGAGCAAACAGAGAGCGGCTCTTTGCAGCGGGAAGACTCTTTCCTATGTACAAATCAATGTGAAGCAAAATCTCGTTTGAGATGTCGATCTGACGATGCTCAAGTGGAATTTCTGAGGAGCTCTCGGCCACCGGATGAGTTTAAATGTCCTTTGTGTTTGAGATTAATGTAGGATCCTGTCTTAATTGCCTCTCGACAAACATATGAAAGATTTTGGATTCAGAAATAGTTTGCTGAAGGTCATGATACATGTCCATTGACTAAAAGGAAATTGGCCCACTTGTCTTTGACCCCGAATTACACAATGAAGGATCTAATATCAAGGGGGAGTGCAACACATGGAGTCAGTGTTCCTGACCCGAGCATGGAGGCGGCAGCGGCTCAATCATTTGAATCTTCTTTGAAGTCAATTGCTAGCTTGAGCAGCTCAATGAATGATCTACGTTTCCTATAGAGTTCAGCAATTTATCTTGTGGATCGCCAGATGCTGGTCTTGTGTCCGTTGCTAAGACACCAAACGACTTCGATGTGGTGTCAGGGGAGAGCAATGACAGTATTCACAAAAGTCAATCTGGGGTAAGCATTCAAGATATGGGCATGAATCCTTTAACCGGGTTCAGTTCACTTTCTTGGAAGTCACGATGCATATTGGTTGGAAATATTAGTAACTTTGTCAAGCATAACAATCAAGCTTGCAATTGGATGTCATCCGAGGATTTTGTTCTAACAATGGTTAGATTTTTGAAAGCTGCACGTGATTTCAATGATCTGAATGCACAAATACTGGGATGTCTAACATTGTCAACAGTTCTGCAGAAATGCAGGTAAACCTTTACTCCACTCTGCTCTCCGTGCGTGTGTGTGTTTGTGTGGGGTATGTGTGTGTTCAAATTAATTTTTTGTGAAATTGGTTCTAACTTCATACCCTTTTTAAGGTAAGGCTTGCTAGGATTGGATCTAGTAGTCATACATACGGGTTCATTTCATAACTTTTAGCTTAGACCTGGATTTAACTGTGTAAAATCTATTGAAATTGTTGAAAATATTGAACTTTGAACCCAGAATTTAAATAAGGTGATGGGTTCAGTCGTTCGTACCCGAGTCCTGAACCCATAAAATTTAAATCCTTGATCTGCCTTTGCTAGAGTGTCGAATGAATTTGGTTCAAGTTGGTTCATCGCCTTTTTGTACAATTTATTTCCAATTGGTTAAGGCCTTTCAGAAGATGCTGGTTCATAATTTAAATATGATACTAGAATGTGAAGTAGTTTCTTGTGCCAAGGGTCTATTAGAAATATCCTTTCTACATTCATTATAAGGATAAGGTCTGCGTACTATTTACCCTCTCAAGACCTCGCTTGTGGGACTATACTGGATTTGTTGTTGTTGTTGTTGTTGTACTAGAATGTGAAGTAGTAGTGCTCCTTAATGTTTAATGATGCAAGCTCAATTCGTCCGCTGTTTTGTTTTGCTTTTTGGCTTCTCTTTTGTTCTTCTTTTATCGTGTGTTTGTTTCCTCACACTAATCCTACACGGGTTGTTTTGTATCAGAACAGTTTTCCAGATTTGAATGACGATGCGTTTGCACTTTTGGTATCATTTCTTGGAACTAGGGTTTCTAAAGAAGCCCTTGCCGTATTGAAAGTATTGTCCTGCCACCAATATTGTCAACAAAAAATTGCGGCTTCTGGTGCTTTGATTCCTATTCTAGAGATGCTTGATGCCCAGAACGGTGAATCGCATGAACCAGCCATCAAAATATTACGTAATTTGTCTGAAAATTGCAGAATTGTTTCCTTGATTACACCTTCAGAATTCATTCCCAAGTTGATTCCTTTTCTGGAAGATACAGCTCTAGCAAACGACACTCTTGTCATTTTAAATGTGTGCATCACTGAAGATGCTACAACTTCTGTAGCTGAAGCCGGATGCATTTCTTCAGTTGTGAAGCTACTCGACAGTGAGAATCGTGAGGATCAGGAGCATGCGGTGGCTCTTCTTCTTTCTTTGTGTTCTCAATGCATCCAATACTGTCGGCTGGCCATGGACGAAGGGATCATTCTTGATCTTTTTAATATATCTGTCAATGGAAATAGCAAAGGAAAGGCAATGGCTATGAAGTTACTGACACTGTTGAGAGGTGAATTTAATAATAATGAAGAATCTTCAGGTGCGGATGGTGACATTTCTAGAGGCTCTACCATTGACCTTACACAGCAGAAATCTAGTTCAAAGGCACCTGGATTTTTAAAGAAGTTATTCTCAAAACAATGCGGCGCATAGCGGGAGCTTAGTGCACCGGATTGCCTTTTTATTCTCAAAACAAGGTTCGTTTGCTCCTAGAAGTAAAAAATAGTACTCAGTATATATCTTAGAATGAAGGTTGCCAGTCGTTCCGACTACAGTGAGTATCATGTTAGCTGATTATACGTCCTCATAACTGCCTGTACGAGTTGTGCTGATTTCTTGTAAATAAATATGTATAGTATTGCACGATATGATGTGTACAAGTTCTCTACTTCCTCTAGATTTTATTAGTATTGAGAAGGAAGACTTTGTTGAGTCTAGTAGCTGCAAAATAGCTTCCTTTACTGTTTCTTTTGCTAATTACATGGTCTATGAAATACTAATGAAATGTGTATAAATCTTCTTACCACTGTCAATGAATGATAAGTCCAATTTGGCAGTAGTGGTCAAAAGGCTAATGTAATTTGATATTGTGACAATATGGTTCGAATTGTGACCTCTTGATCACTGGACTGTCATCCTAATATGAAAATTTGTCTCTTTGGCAAAGTTTATGGTGGAAACTAAACATGTTAAAGTATATTAGTCCAAGAGTGCCTATCTACTTGTACTATAACAACTTTGTGTTCTGTCCTTGTTGAGTTACTTCTTGAAAGAAAAAATGAGCAGGAAACTAGAAAATTCAAAGACCTTGCTGGTTGCTGCATTTTTACACCTATGGAATAGAGATGGCGAACAAGGCGAGGTCAAACGAGGCGATTGAAGTCTTACTTCGCAAAAGTCTCAGCCGCGCTCTTCTGCCGAGCAATCTTTTCTATTTTTGTCCACCTCGCCCTGCATAGACATGCATGGTCCCGTCTAAGTTTTGTTTTATTTTTCTTTTCTGCTTTTAACCGTTATTTAGCTAAACTTAGACGAGTTTAAAGCTGTAAAACTTGTTAATTTTCATTTAACCCGCCTCTTGCCTTGTCCTGCATTTGATTTTAAGAAGATTGTTTTAGTTCGCCTTATCCTGCCCTACATTAGAGCTCCCTCGCCCTCCACATGTGGGAGCCGCATAAACGAAAAAGTGCTCAGTTGAATACTCTTTATCGAAAAATTATATTGTGCATACAGAAGAAAAACAATTTTAAGATGCCTACGGAATAGAGATATGAAAAGGGTGAGGTCATTTCTACCTGCATGGAAGCTTTTGCGATATCAACTATCCCCTC
>MCJB01001847.1:0-13557 GCA_002018475.1 Nicotiana obtusifolia
ACTTTGATTTATGATGCCAAGTTCAAGGAAGAAGAAGAAACATCAAAAGCGATGGCTTGGATATCATTCCCAAACTACAAGGTACTGTTGGGAAACCTCTTCATTTAGATACTGCCACAATCAATAAGACCCGCCCAAGCTGTGCAAGGGTCAAGGTGCTCGTGGATTTACTAGTTGACTTGCCCAAAAAAGTTCGCACGGACATTGAAAATAAAGCAATAGGTTTTGTCAGAATAGAATGGGTTAAATTCAGTACGACTTTATTCCTAAGTATTGTAAGCAATGCAAACTACAAGGTCATGACATGTTGGAATGCTGGAAGCTGCATCCAAAATTGCTAACTTCACAATCAGCAAAGCAAAAGAGTGATAAAACAAGCACAGTGGAACTCAATAAACAGCAGGGGAAGGAAAAGGCTCCTTTGATGATATTGTCAAGTGGCAAGGTAGTGGGCAATGCAGGCCCTCAATGGAAGGAAGTCAAGGACAACCGGGCACATAAGCAAGCTAAGCTCAAAACAGGACAGGAAAGGACAACACTAGACAACGCTGCTCAACAGATACAAACATCCAACAAATTTAACATGCTGAATCTGGAGATAAGCAGTGACAACATACACATCCAACAACTAGAGATGAAGGAACCAGCTGCCCAGAAAAACACTCACAACACAAGCCCAGCACCATACCTAGTAGAAGAGCCCTCATCCTCTGCAGCAGATACACACCACTTACCAGCAGACACAGTTTTGACTAACAAAGCAAATGAGCAAACAACTGCAGACAACCAAAAAAGAAGCAATAACTGAAGGAATGCAACACCATACAGAAACAAGGACATCAATCACAAAGGAATCTACTTCCCAGTGGGTACAGAAACTTCAATACCAACAAGACCACTAGCATCATTCCTCAACAAGAGAACCTATCACAGGTCACTCTAGTTGAGAAATCAATAGCCAAAACAAAATCCAAGAAACCAGCAGTAACTGAATAAGAAAAATAGCAAGAAAGCTCAAAAAGTAGTTATGGGACACTATAGAAAGATCAAATGGAAGAAGACTCAGAAGAAGGAGAAGTACAAGAAGAAATTCAAAGTGAAGAAGAGGGAACAATGGGAGCAACTGAGGAGGATGCTCAAAGCGAAAAAGAAGCTGACAACAACAATGCCACTTTGAGGAAAAACAACACACAAGAAAACCACCAAGGAAAGCTACTAACAAACATAGGTCAAGAGCAAGCCAATTTTGAACCTCAACCATAAGAAGACACAACACAAAAGGGCAACTGGGACCCTGGATCAGCATCAAAGAAAGGAGCAATAGTAACACTGCTACAAGCAATTGTTAGAACAAAAAACTCTAACATTGCAGCTGTATCAAGGAATGAGGAAAAGCACAAGGAGCATCCTGGCAAAGACTTAGATAATGAAACCACTATTCAGAACTTCATCACTATGGCCAAACAAGGAGACCTCTCACCAACTCAAATAGCCTAAGTGAAATCAGCAATTAAAGGTAAGAAGAAGCAGAGCAAAGTCAATAACAACATCTCTGCAGCAGGTGTTCAAGCAAGAAGAGCTTTAACATTCCCCCAACAATCAATGATGAATGCAATTATCTAGAACATTAGATCAGTCAACACAATGCAAGCTTTTGAAAGACTAATCACACTACATCAGAAACATCATTTTGAATTCATTGGCATCGTGGAACCAATGCAACAAACAAGAAGGCTAGAAAGGTACAGTAGAAGAATTGGCTTTACTCAAGCAGTGGCTAGTGTCTCGAACAAAATCTGGGCTTTCATTGAAAATATATATGAGATCACAATCCTATCTAATACAGCACAACAACTCACCTTGAAGCTCCTCCACACCGGAACACAGATAGAACACATACTCACACTGGTCTATGCTAAGTCCAATGCAACAGAGAGGATAGAATTGTGGGATTCACTGTATGATCAGGCTCAAGGCATAGCAATTCCATGGTTGGTAGGAGGAGATTTCAATGTGATTGTTGATCGAGATGAAA
This sequence comes from Nicotiana obtusifolia, assembly GCA_002018475.1. Taxonomy (NCBI): domain Eukaryota; kingdom Viridiplantae; phylum Streptophyta; class Magnoliopsida; order Solanales; family Solanaceae; genus Nicotiana; species Nicotiana obtusifolia. The sequence continues at coordinate 2,036 of MCJB01001847.1, forward strand.
AATTTGGAGGACTGCCAATGCCATTCAATGAGGTAGATGATTTCAGACATTGCATCAACACTTGTAGCTTAACTGATTTGGGATTCAAAGGAAGCATATACACATGGTGGAACGGCAGAGAAGATAAGGATTGCATTTTTAAGAGATTAGACAGATGCTTAGCCAATGCAGAATTCCAGCAAACTTTTCCAAGGCTAGAGGTTACTCACCTATCTAAGATTGGCTCAGATCATAGCCCTCTTCTGTTAAAATGTGATATGGAGGCAAGGTCAATTAAGAAGCCTTTCAAGTTCCTGAATTTCTGGATCAAACATGATACTACTTTCAAAACAGTTGTAAGAGAGAATTGGCAAGCAGACTTCACTGGGGACCCCTTCATCCTATTCAACTACAAGCTCAAAAAACTGAAAAAAGCACTATCACTCTGGAGCAAAGCAACATATGGAGACATATTCCAAAACATAGCAAGCATGGAGGAAGTAGTCCTGGTACATGAAAAACAATTTGAAGAGAGGCCAACTAAACAGAATAGAGAAAAATTGCAAAGAGTTCAAGCTCAGATGATGAGATACTTGGCAATAGAAGAGCAATTCTAGAGACAAAAATCAGGAATCGCATGGTTCAAAGATGGAGACAGAAACACCAAATTTCTTCATGCTCAAGTGAATGGTAGAAGAAAAAGACTTCAACTAAGAAGGATTCAAAACAATGCTGGTACCTGGATTGAAGAAGAAGAACAAATAGCAGAAGAAGCCATCAACTTCTACAAAGATCAATTCTCAGAAAATACAATCCCATCAGATTTCAAAATCTTAGACCACATCCAGCCCCTCAAAGATAAGGAACAAAACAAAGAATTGATCAAGCCACCTACACTAGAAGAAGTCAAGCATGTTGTCCTCTTTTTGAATGGAGATAGTGCAGGGGGACCAGATGGATTCATAGGTTCTTTCTACCACAACTGCTGGGAAATCATTGGTGCAGACATCTTCAACATGGTCAAAGCTTTCTTTGCAGGCCGACAATTACCAAAAAGTGTAACACACACAAATTTGGTATTACTTCCCAAAAAGAAAGAGGTGACAACATTTTCAGACATGAAGCCCATAAACCTTAGTAACTTCATCAACAAAGTCTTCTCAAGAGTCATACACGAAAGAATGGTTGGAATACTGCCCTCTCTCATCTCTCAGGAACAAGCAGGATTCGTAAAGGGCAGAACAATAGTAGAAAATGTTCTACTAGCACAGGAAATCATCAAAGACATTAGCCTAAGAACAAGAGCAGGACCAAATATAGTCATTAAACTAAACATGACAAAGGCATTTGATCGACTATCTTGGCTCTTTCTGACAAAAATGCTAAGGAAAATGGGATTTTGTGAAGCTTTCATTGGTCTGATATTTGACATCATTGGGAATAATTGGTACTCAGTCCTCATCAACGGACAACCACATGGTTTCTTCAAATCAACCAGGGGAGTCAAATAAGGCGACCCACTATCACCTACTCTATTCATTCTGGCTGCTGAAGCTCTCTCAAGGGGATTAAATGCACTGCATTCCAACCTATACTTTTGTGGCTTTGGGCTGCCCAAATGGAGCCCAAAAATCAATTATCTATCATATGCAGATGACACAATCATTTTCTCCTCTTCTGATGCCACCTCCTTAAACTGATAATAGAAGTTCTACATGCATATGAAGCAGCATCTGGCCAGCTAGTCAACAAAAGCAAGTCAGCCATCTATATGCACTATTCTGCCAGTACTAAGGTGATCACAAAAGTTGAAAGAGTCACTGGCATTGGAAGCAGGAATTCCCATTCACATACCTAGGCTATCCCATTTTCTACTCCAGAAGAAGAATAATCTATTATCAAGACATCGTCACCAAAGTACAAGATAGACTACAATCCTGGAAAGGCAAACTACTGTCAATTGGGGGCAGAGCAGTTTTGATCAAACATGTTCTCCAAAGCATGCTAGTACATCTACTATCATCTGTAAATCCTCCAAAACAGGTAATAAACAATCTATACAAACTGTTTGCTCAATTTTTTTGGAGCAGCACTGTAGGAGGAAGCAGCAGACACTGGTCCTTATGGAGCACTCTATGTAAGCCCTGTGGGGGGGGGGGGGCAGGCTTCAGATCACTACATGACATGTCCAAAGCTCTCTTCAGTAAGCTGTGGTGGAATTTCAGAACCAAGCCTAGTCTCTGGAGTGCCTACATGTGCCAAAAATACTGCAAAAAACACAATGCAGTATTAGTCCCATGGAAAAGAGGATCACAAGCTTGGAAGAGGATGCTGGAATATAGTGAGAGCATAGAACATCAAATCAACTGGTAGCTAAAAATGGGATCATCACTCTTCTGGTATGACAACTGGACAGGACTGGGAGCACTTTACTTCTTAGTACCAGCAGACTTTCCAATAGACAACTCAATACACAATGTAAATGATGTCCTGCAAGAAGGAAACTGGAACGTAGACAAACTCTCAAAAGCTCTGCCATAGGAATTTGCAGCACAAATAGAGGAAGCAATAAAGCCTCCAAACAGGGGAGATACCATCGACATACCACACTGGATGCTACAAACACAAGGAAATTTCAGTGTTAAAATCTGCCTAGGAATAACTCAGAAGAAGAGATGAACCCAAAAGAGCCTACAAGATGATCTGGGTTAAAGGTCTCCCTTTTAAGATTGCCTTCTTCATGTGGAGAGTCTGGAAGGCTAAACTACCCCTAGATGACTTCTTGAAAAGACTTGGATATCAAATGCCATCCAAATGCTGGTGTTGCACACAACCAAAGGAGGAAACCTTGGTGCACCTCTTCTTTACATCCAGCACAGCAACTCAAGTATGGAAATACTTTCTACCAAGAGCAGGAATAGCTCTTGGAAGCCTATCTTTCCAATAAGCAATAACCAAATGTTGGACAACACAAACAGTCGACAGACTCAAACCTGTACTGCAGGCAGTTCCATCATGCATTGTATGGGAGCTATGGAAAAGAAGGAACTGTTGCAAACATGGAGAAAATGTCACAGTTAGCAGGGTCATATATCAAGTTTCCACAGCATTACAAGCACTAGTCCAAGCAAGAAAACCAAGACTCAATGTCCCACACATATGGCAGGATGTCTTGCACATGATGGAAAATTACACCCTAAGTTTAACTTTCAACAAAGTTATATAGGAATTTCCAAATGCAGGGTGGATCAAAGTCAATACTGATGGAGCATCAAAAGGGAACCCAAGAAAGAGCTCAAAAGGATACTGCCTAAGAGATGAAACAGGGGACATCATATATGCATTTGGCACAACAATCCCAGAAGGAACAAACACCATAGCAGAAGCAACAGCTATAGTGGAAGCACTGAGATACTGCAGATCACAAAGCTACTCCCACATATGGCTGCAAAGACTCAATGCTATTGAACAACATCATTAATGGCATATGGAAGCCACCATGGTGCATAATTGATCAAGTAGAGGAGATACTGCAGCTGAAAGAAGCCTTCGCACTTAATGTAACACACATATACGGAGAAGGAAATAAACTGGCTGACCATCTTGGAAACTATACACTAGAATTTGAGAGAATTGAGTGCCATGATTTCTGACAGTTAGACATACAGGGCAGAAAAATAGTTAATGAAGATATACTGCAATGGCCATACTTAAGAGTGAAGGTAGCAAAATAACAAGCAGAAAAAGGAAGCAGTGGTTTTAACCTAGCCACAGACACACTTTCTCATTACTGTACAAATGATTAACATCAATAGCTCAAGAACTTACAATGCTGTACTAATACTCTCTCTAATTCTGCAGGCACACTATCTGATCACATCAAAGCCTAAACTTTCCATAAAGCTCATAGAAGAACAGAGGAGGCTACAACATTGATTCTACACTAATATGTTGCTATCTGATGCTAGATGTAATAATTGGTTTTTCACTGAATGCAGGAAAGAAGACACTGTATCAACACAATCTCTGCAACAAAGCAGAAGCACAACAGCAACAGCACCATCAAGACATATAAACTGGCTTCTTGTTGGCTATTTGAAGCGAAAACAGGGATATGCCAATACAGCACAATCACTGCAGCAAAACAAGAGCACAATAACAACATGCTGCTATCTTGGCACAATAACAACATACACAACATTGGTCGTACACTAGCATATCCATTGCTAGATACACTAACTGGTTTCATGCTGATTGCAGGAAAGAAAACATACAAACTTACCTCTTGCAGGCTGCAAAGAACCAAAACAGGAATATGCCAATGCAGCACAACCATTCAACAACAACATGTAGCACAATCACTCAACAACAACAGCACAATCACAATGCAACACAACAACAGCATGCTGCCATCCAGGCACAACGACAACAAAACAACAACATACACAACATTGCTTTCCACAACAACAGCAAAGAAAACTTTCACAAAGAAACTGCAATCAAAGAAGATTCACTGCTCCTTACAGCTTCACAAGAAAACACAGGCTCACTGCTCTCTGCAGAAAAGAAGGACTGGAACACCCTGGCACATCGGAAGAGAACACAACTACTAGCCGCAACACTCACCAGCAGCACAAAGCAGATATCTGGTGTCAGCAGAAATCCAAAGAAAGCAATAATAAAATTAGTAAAGGAAATCATCACACAGCAACAGCCTCAACAAGTAAACCAACCATCACACCAACAGCAGAATATAAACAACCAAGGCAACATTTATCACCATTCTCAGAACCATAGAAACAAGGTCATATCTGAATCCTGCAATGTCACAAGGATAAAAGCCATATTGAGCTGGGCCAGGCTATTGCTGCACTTGCAATGTGTGGTATTATCACTCTTGGTGCTCATTCTATTGCAAATACAACAATCAACATGGCCCAGCCTTGAGAACAACTACCAAGCATTACAGCCTTCAGCAACATCCACACTGCTCAAAGGACACAACCCATATCAACAGAAGCAATAAAGCTAGTACAACAACAGCAACAATCCTCTCAACCAGCAATATCAGCAGCAACACCCAATCAATACACAGCAGTATAGAAGCAGCAGCCACACAGACACATGACAACACAGCAGCAGCTTCCCATCACAGCAATGCAGCCAATGCAACATCAGTAGAAACACCATTCATGCAGGAACATCAAAAGAAGCCAAGGACATCAGCAAGAAGACAGAGGTATCAGCAGCACCAACAACACACACTCCTATCAAGTCCAAGCTTCTTCCAAAATACCAAACATCAACAGACTCACCAAAAGGTAACCTCAGAAGAAAGCGCAGCAACCAACAACTGCTACAGATCACATCAACCTCACACATCCTTCCCACACTTGATCATCAACAGAAACAAAAACTCCATCACCCAGCAAAAGTCTCAACACTTAGCTCACAACAATCACAACATCAACAACAGTAGGCTGGAAAGGGCACGGACAACAATACAACTGTGCAACCACAAGATACACACCAATAGCCATATTTAATTTGGATTTACTTGCCTTAGAAGTCAAAGAAAAATTGAAGATTGCGCGTGCTTTTTTGTCACTCTTTTGCTAAATCCTAACACCATAGCCACAGTAGAAACATGTACTTTTTTGAATAGCTGACCTAGGAAATATGCACATCGTTTTTGTACATACGACTGGCTATCACAAAATAGGCAGTCGTCACATCACCATAGGTCTAACTTCCTTTTGCTACTCAGGTACTCTTAGTCAACACTTTAGGATGACTATAGGTACATGTATCACTTTTGGGAGGTAAGTTTTATGTCCCCCTCCATATTTGTATTTTACTTCTATTAATAAAAACTTATATTACCCCAAAAAAAAATATTTGTTGAAAAAAAAAGAATAGGGTCAGATGGCAAAGCAGAGCAAGAAAACATAATGCTAGCAGGTGGTTAGTAAAAGAATAGTAAGTTTTGAGTAGATGTAGTGAATTAGCAATTTCAACAGAGCCAGTAGAGGTAATATTTAATTCACTTAGCCAGGTTAACTCTAGTGAGTGAATGACAGTTTGAAATACCGAACACGTGTTAGAACCCAAAGAGTTTAAGTTAAACCCAAAGTACAGTGACAATGGAAGGAAAACAAATCAGCTAGCAGTAAGAGTGAAAACTACAGAGGAATAGACTTAAAGAGTTATCAAAAAGAGGTTTCTCCAAGATTGACAGAGTGAGCAGAGGTAAGTCATTAAGATTGTATATGATAGTTGTGAATACATCAGCTTTCTGTTTATGTAAGTAATTTAGTTTTTCCTAGTAAGAAAGATTGCTCAGAAGTAAGTCGGAAGATGAGTTGTCATTGACATAAAGTGCAAGGAATTATAGAAGATATGGATCCCAACAAAAGAGAACGATCCGCAAGTACAAGACCTTAACCTTTGGTCTAAGGGAGAGATGTGAAAATTATCAGTAAGTCTGGTTGGAGATTTGAAACCTGTATAGTTAGCACGAGATATAAAAACTATAAAATCATGCCCAGTTGTGTCTCATGAGGGTAGTGCCATTGCACGAGACGATCTTCGAAGTACTGATCAAAGACTTAGCTCAACACAATTCTATAAGTGTTTTCAGGAAGTACTTTAAAAATATAATCAAGTATGGTAAGTATAACTCATGGTTTAAGCAGAAAAGAGCACTGTGGTAAAAGAAGTTCACCACTTAGCCGAGCAAGGAGTTCGACTTTCGAACTCTGAAGATGGTAAAGTTGTTGTCCAGAACAGGACTTGTTCCTCCTTAGTAACCGAAGTGAAAGAGAAATAGTCTGATGATCCCTATTTGTTGCAGCAGAAAGAGGGGATTCACAAGCATAAGATGAGGACTTTTGAACAAGGGGGAGATGATGGTACTTTGAGGTGTCAAGGCAGGCTAGGCGTTCCAGACATAGATGGTCTCAAACAGCGGATTATGTGTGAAGCCCAGGATTTCAGGTATTCCATTTACTCAGGCTCCACAAAGATGTATCGTGATCTTAAAGAGATTTATTAGTGGAACGTCATGAAAAAGAACGCTGCAAACTTTGTGTCCAAGTATCCGAATTATCAGCAAGTGAAAGTCGAGCAGCAGGAAGCCTAGTGTTTTACCATAGAATGCACATATTCTTGAGTGGAGATGGTAGATATGACAGGATTATCGCACTCATTTTGAAAGCACAATTTGTTTGGGTGATTATAGATCGATATACCAAGTTAGCGCATTTCTTGCCAGTAAAGACCACAGATTCAGTAGACGATTATGCCAAGTTGTACATTCAGGAAATCATCTGATTGCATGGGACTCCATTGTCCATAATTTTGGATCGTGGTGCTTAGTTTAAGTTGAAATTTTTGAAGTCTTTTCAAAAAAGATTAGGCATAAGAGTAAACCTCAGCATAGTTTTCCATCCTCATAAAGATGGCCAGGCAGAGAGCACTATTCAGACACTTAAGGATATATCCTTGATTTTAAAGGTAATTGAGATGATCACATCCCTCTCATTGAGTTTTCTAATAATAAAAGGTACCATTCTATTATCAAGATGGCATCGTACGAAGCTCTATATGGGTGAAGGTGTAGATCGCCAATTGGTTTGTTCAAAGTTAGCGAAGCAGAGTGATTGGGACCAGATTTGGTCCATTAGGCTATAAAGAAAATGAAGTTGATTCAAGAGCATTTGAAGACGGATCAGAGTCGCCAAAAGTCCTATTCGGACGTGTGACATAGAGACTTAGAGTTCCAAGTTGATGATTGGGTGTTTGTGAAAGTCTCGCCTATGAAAGGCATTTTGAGATTTGGGATGAAGGGGAAGCTTAGTCCCCACTATATTAGGCCATATAGGATCCTACAAAGGATCGAACTAATAGCTTATGAGTTGGAGTTGCCGCCATAATTAGCGATTTACAACCAGTATTTCACGTATCATGTTATGGCATTCAAGTTTCCAGTACTCAGATACGCATGTCAGTTCAGTACTCATTTACTCATATCAGTTCAATACTAAGATACTCATGTCAGTCCAGTACTCAGATATTCATGCCAGCTTAGTACTCAGATATTGATATCAGTTTACTACTTAAATATTCGTGCCAGTTCAATATTCATATATTCATGTTAGTTCAGTATTCGTGTATCCATGGCAGACCAGTATTCAGTCAATGCAGTAGTCATTCAGTTCAGTATCTCAACAATTCAGTAATCATGTATTCATTTAGATTAGTGAACAAGTGTTCATGGATGATCATGTTTCAACCAGACCCGTTTAAGGTCCAGAGTTAGCCGAAGTTACAGTCAGGATAATCATTCGAAGACGAATGATCCTAAGGGGGAGATAATGTAACACTTTGTAAATTCGAACTAGGTTTGGACATGTTAAATGAGCACTAATGTTATATTTTAGATATATGAAGTCTTATCAGAATGATTATGGGTGGAAATAGTTGTTTGGAATCAAGAAGGAGAGTGAGGTGCATAAGATTCGATAAAATCGACTAAGTTTATGGAAGGTTTGTCTTTCAGCCCGATTTCATAAAATTATGTTAGGAATTGGAGAAAAATCAAAACATGAGCTTGTAGCCCTTTATAATAGCTTTCCAACGATATATTGTGGAGCCCGAACGAATCTCTGTGTAAAAAGATTATGTACGTTTTACTGGACAATGCGCAGTATGCGCGCCTAGGTGCGGTCGCGCACTTGTGGCAGTGCTACTGCCCTGCTGTGCATCCAGGTGCGGGGTTGGGCTTTCAGGTGCGTAGGAGTACACTAGGGGGGGCATATTTAAAGCCTTACTTAGTCCCCCACACCCCAACACAGAAAAACTTGCTATGGAAAAGGAATCTCTCCAGAACGTAACTCCTCAAAGGTCCCTTCACCATCCAAGGTGTGTTCTAATGATGATTCTACGTTGATTTCAATTCCCCAATACCTTATTAACATGGGTAAACCCTCCAAATCATTAGATATTCGATTGGGGCATCATTGTTGAGAGACGAAATCCTAGAACTCGAATTCAAGAGGATTGAACATCAAAAAGGTAATGTCTTCACCCTCTAATTAATTATACCATTGGATTAATGATTATATACTCTATGTTCATGAGATATGAGTTGATGGGTTTTATAGAAAAGCATAAATAATTATATGTTTGGGTTATTGATCATTGATTATTGGTTAAGGGTGTTGTTTATCTTATGGGTGAAGAAGAATGAAATTGATTATAAGAAATTTGAGATTTTAGAATTTTCTAGGAGTAAGAGAATGGGATGTTGGGTGTAGAAACACCATTAATGAGGGCTATGAAGCTTTATACCCACCAAGTGTTTTATAAAATATCTAAGTGACCAAAACATGAGTATTATTGTTAATGTGGAATCCCTTAGACTCGTATTAATATAGACTAAAGTTTGGCGAATGTTGTATTACGCTCAAGAGCAGAAAGTTAAGGTATGTGAGGCTAATTCTCTATGTTTGTGAATGTTAATAATTCTCCCTACACTACGTTTCTTTTACGACGTTAGTACTTGCCTCAGAAATATAATTAAGCGTAGTTCCTTGAATAGTCGCAGGACTTCTATTATATAGCTTTATAACTTGTTCATGACTTTCATTCTGAATGTTGTGAGCTCAGTGCGTAGTCAATATAGACTTGGGTTTGATGCCCATGAGTCTCAGTCCAGATTACTGAGCATGTCATAAACAATTGAAGTTTCAGTTTTCATAATCAGTTCAAGAATACATGTCTCAGTCTAGTCCTATTCAGTATGCAAGTATCATGTAACTCAATATGATTCAGTATTTCAGCATCACATATTGCTGTATGATTCTCAATTCCTGCATTTAAATCCCTGAATGTTGAACACCTGTATTTGGGCCTGAGGCCGTAATTTATATGCTTTATGCATGTTTGGGCCTGAGGCCGTAGTTTATGCTTTATGTATGTTTGGGCCTGAGGCCGTAGTTGATACTTTATGCATTTTTGGGCCTGAAGCCGTAGTTATGTATACGTATACTTGGGCCTGAGGTCGTAGCTTGTGCAGATATATATTGGGCCCGAGGCCGTAGTTTATTCAGATAAAAAGGTTTTTCATCATTCCGAAGAGGGAATATTTATATCCTTACTTCCTTTGTTCAGTTCAGTTATCAGTTATCATTTCAGTCACCAATTTCAGTTATAAATTCAGTTATCAATAATAAGTTATCAGTTATCATTTCAGTTATCAGTTATCAGTTATCATTTCAGTTTCAATTTCAATAGTTATCATTTAAGTTATTAATTATCAACTCTCAGTTATCGGCTTAGTTTCAGTTTCAACATTTATAATTCTTTCTTTCATTTTCTTTACATAGCAGTGCAATTCAAATGTACCGACGTCCCTTTTGTCCGAGGCCTGCATCGTGAGATGTAGGTAATGATTATATTCCAAAATCAAGTCCAAATCGACCCTCAAAACCCAAAATTCATCATCTTAAATTGTAAGCAAAAACTCCATTTTTCGTCTGAAATCTCATGATTAATGTGTATTAATCCATGGGAGAAAATTACTTAACCACAAAATACCGATGAAAATCTCCCCAAAAATCGCCTCTATACGAGTCTGTGGCCAAAAACCTCGTATCTACGAGTCCGCATTTTTGTTCCAAAGTTACACACCTGCGAACTCCACTCAGCTGACTAGTCCTCGCAGGTGCGGACCCCTACTCCATAAATGTGAAGCCCGCATCTGTGGACATCCCTAGCAAAAGCGCCCCTCGTAGAAGCGCCCAAAACATCGCAAATCCGATCAATGCGAAGGTCTCCCTTCGCATTTGCAAACCAACTGCTCACAGGTACGACTTCACACCTATACACCCAACTTCTATAGGTGTGATGCACCAGCACCAGGCGTGCCAGCAAATACCAAAATGGTCCAGAACCTATCCGAAACATACCCGAGCTTCCAGGATCCTGCCCAATCATACCAACAAGTATGAATACCTATTCAAAGTTTTTCCAAGGCTCAAAACGTCACAATAAAATCTAAAATCATGAATCACGCAACCAAACGCAAGTTGCATTACTCTTAAGTTCAAGAACATCAAAACTCCCAACCGAGTGTCCGGTACATGCCAAATAAACTCAGACCGCAACCAAACTATGCGCACAAGTTCCGAACCACTAAATGAATTTGAAACCACTATCCAAGTCTGATATCATTAACGTCAGCTCCAAGTCAAACCTATGAACTCTCAAAACCTTCATGTTTCCAACTTTCAACAAATAGAGCCAAAACGTCCTATTAACCTCCAAATCCAAATCAGAACATACGCAAAAGTTCAAAATCACCATATGAATCTATCTGAACCATAAAGTTGTGAATCAGAGGTCGTCTACCCAAAATTCAAAACTTGGTTAACTCTTACAACTTAAGCTTTCTAAAACAAAACTAAGTTTTCCAATCATTCTCAATCCTTTCTGAAACCAACCCAAACATCCCCGCAAATCATCAACTATCAAATATATGT